>JAXGGA010003620.1:0-99587 GCA_038373865.1 Uloborus plumipes
GTTTCGTGCCACTTCTCTGCTTATTCTGTGTTGACTTTTTCTGTGCTATGCTTCTTTCATACGGTGTTAGGATGATTGCTGAGATAGCCTTCCTTTTCGTTCTTTTATTTTTAGGCAAATTGATATGTGAGCTTGGTCGTTACAAAATCATAGTTGAAGTTTACGATCATGCTTTGATGAGAACTATCCGCTGATTATGCACGGCTTGTACTAATTTAAGTCGTAGCTAGTTCTTGTACATGGTGTGCAACAGTACAACTTACACCGAACATGTAGCCTGCTCACTTTGAGTAGTTTTATCTGGCCTACTTACCTCGAACTCTGCTCCAGCCAAGTCAATGCCTCTAAACACGTGTCAATTAACAGGATAAACTCCTGATGTTTAGAATCAACTCACTGCATTTGCCATAGCCTTGATTGAGGTTTACCCATAAGAGTTACCGTAAAATGGGGTTAATCGGAACACTTTTCAGCTTTGATTGTAAAAAAAGCAGTTAAAAGATTTTTTTTAAATTTGATTTTTTGGGTAAAAACTTCTGTCTTGCTTTACTTTTGATATTCCAAGCAAAGACAAAAGATTTTGAGCAATTATTATTAAAATATATAGCAAATTATGGGTGTTCCGAATCACCCCGCTGATAGGGGTCAATCGGAACACTTGTTAAAATTTTTATTTTTTTCAATTTAATCTGTAATAGGTCTCACAAACATGAGTAATATTGATGGGGGAGAATAAGAACAGATAATTACTGCCAAATAAATGTATAATTTCAGTACCAGTAAACGTTTATAATTTGTGAAAATTCAAAATAATTTTGAACTTATGAAAAATGAAAAGTAATTTTAAGAAAAGCTTTTGAATTGAAATGCAAAGATTTAACATGAATGGAAGTCACTCATGTCGTCCACAAATATGTACTTGTCCTTAAAACTAGCAATTGTGACTTGGCTTAAGTTTTTTCATAACATCTCCTGGGATGAACTCTGCCTTTTCTTTAGTTTTTTGAAATTTCTGGGTTTCGGGGATTGTCCTGAAAGATTTTTTCGCTTATTCATCACTGTCTGTGTGCTGGACGTTTACTACATAAAGTCTATGTGACTTTTTCCCTTTTATTTTAAGTAAAAAAAAGTCTCCTGGAGAAAAAATCTTTTGAAATCTGTAACTTTTGTCATTCTAAGATCTAGTTGCTCACGAGAAGGGATAAACAGTAATAAATCCTTGTCCCTGTCTTGATTAGAAGAATTGGGGTTAGAATCTTGATTTTTCAAACAATTTCCTTCAAATAAGTTTGAATTGGAACAACAGAACTAAGTGTTCCGATTCACCCCGCAATTTTTTTTCCCCATGGCATTTTTCAGAATTCTTCACTTTTATGACACAATGTATAAAAAATGTAAATTCTAATGTGGTATTCTGTTGTTCAGATACATGTATAATTGAAACATACCACTCATAGTTTCTAATATGAGAAGGTTTGTTCTTGCATATGAAGTTTTGCAGTCTATGAAAATGTGATGTTTTCTAGCATTCAACGTGCAGCCCTCTTTAGAAGCCAGTAGCGTTGCCAGATTGACAAAAATATTTTTTTCCTACTTCCTATGATCTTACCTTTCTAAAAAAAAAATTTCATGGCGAAAAATACCCAATAGTGTATTTATGAAGAATTTCTTTGTACGGTTGGGAAGTTTTGTTCCGATTGACCCCGCTGTTCCTATACACCCCATTTTACGGTACCAAAGAGTTCTTCTATTCGATATTGGGTAATGGATCTCATTGGATGTTCTCGCATCCATGTATCACACGCTCGATTAAAATATGTAGACAAAGGCTGAAAAAAGATAACATCTTGCATGGTGTGCTTAAAGAGAAAGCATTATTGTATCGCTCTCGTCAACCAAGTTTATTACATCTATGCTCCTGGTTTAACGGTTTTGATGAAATATTGTTTTAATTGTGTGAGTTATCGTTTGTGATCCAACCTTTTTTTAAACAAGCATATTGCTCACCATGGGGTGCTTTTACGATAAGCACATACATGGAACGTATTATTTTGAAAATATGCATGGGGAGGGAGGGGGGTGTAGCAATTATGTTGCACTCATGCAGCAAATAGCAAGTGTGTTTCTAACACGTTCACCACACATTACTGCTCCAAACTGGTGTTTACCTTTATACGTCAATATATTTGGGGGCATTTGGACTGTGAAAAGACCGGTTTCATCTACCTTGAACATTTTAGTAGCATATTAATTGTTTCTTTTTAAAATCTTTTCGAACAAATCGAAGAATTTCATTTTTTTCCTCTACAAACCAGCACAAATTTTATTTAAACTAATAGCTATGTTTAACAACCTGAAACTGCAACTTAATGGAAAAAGAGAGAAAAAAAATATTTCAAGAATTTGCTGCTTCTAGAAAATGTGCTTGATAAAAAAATAAATATCGTGAATAGGGGTTAAAGTATGCTTAAAATAACTTGATGGAAATAACTGCGCTATTAAATCAGATGAGTCAATTATTTAATGTTACAATTAATAAAAAGTCTTGCTTAAAATCATATCCTTAAATTGGACCACTGGTCCAATATAGGAAAATTTTTTCGGTCCAAAAAAGGAAAACATGCCATTTTTTATTCTTCAGCTTATTTCTCTGTCAAAAATTATCGCAATCGCGCATGTAAATACATAGATGTGATCCTTATTAAACAAAGATTGTCATGCTATAACAGCAGTTTACCTCAGTTTACAAGTTTTCGTACTATCTTACTAGGTACAAGTCCGCAAAATAAGATTATACACGTTTCCAACATAAATCATGCCGTAACTCACGCTACGCAGCTCGAAGACTGATGAAACTTCATACACATTGATTTTATTCCTAAAACTTCATGTGTCTACCGTCAAAGTGTAGCATAGAGCTCTGTACTAGATTTTAAGCCCGAAGTCCAATTTAAGCAGTGGTCCAATATAAGCGGTCTTCCCCTACTTGTCTGAAGGATACAGCGCCATGTCTGTGAATTCTTTCGAATTTAGACTCATCAAAAAAGTTGTCATCCAAAGCACTTTAGCTATAATATTGTTATGTGTTAACCGTTATGAGAAAGTAGATTCAGTGATATTTTCTCGTGTTCCGAGTTCTTTTTTATTCATTTACAAGCACTTTGCTGAATGAAATAATGTTGTGTACGTATTCTAACTCAAACCAATAACGTTCCCCTAATGCAAGGTATCCACAAATAAATAAACACTTTCAAATGACACCTTCTACTGCCAGAGCCATACTATACCATGACTGCTTGATGGAATGCCATTATTACCAGGAACCGAAAAGTAAGGAAAATACGATAATACATAAATATACGACAGTTTTATTATTTTTCAAGTAAAAAATTAAACTGATTTTGTGCCCCTCCTGTAGATTTTTTCTGGATCCGTCACTGTATATATATATATATATATATATATATATATATATATATATATATATATATATATATATATATATATATATATATATATGTGTGTGTGTGTGTGTGTGTGTGTGTGTGTTTTTACTATAAGTAGAAAAAATAATAGTTTCACCTGAAACTCCGCGACTTGGATTTTAATGGATCGCTCAATTTTGCTTTTCTTGCTAAATACAAAATATTTTCTTCCATTAAAAAGATCTAAACACACCTGGAAATGGCAGTAATGTACATTGAAAAAATAAAACAAGGTCACTTTTATGGAATTATATGCAACCAACGTCCTTAAAAGAAGCAAAAATATACAAATAAATTTACACTTATGTCGTTGTCTAGTGTAAGTAACCAGGGCTCTAAACTTTTTTGTTCCGTTAAATTAATTTTGATTCAAATCTCTTTTTTCAAAAACGGATTTCATTGACATTCCAGAAGAAGTCATTCCAGAAAAAGTCTCACTGCAGTGTCGTTCTTATTTTGACCAGCATTTATGTCACTGAAAGGGCACAATTTCTTTTAGCTTCTAAAGTTATGTTACTAAAATCCATCCACTTTATGTAAAATGTAAAAGGATTATTTTTTCAATGTCGAAGGGGAAGTGCAATTGAACCTATCTGACCCCCTAAATGACGAACCTGCCTTACTGTGGCAATGCTACAATGAAGGCATTATTTTTGTTTTTACTTCATTACACCAAAAAATCTGGCTCTTCTATGACCATTCACATGCTTCTGACTATTCTTTGATTCGCGTTGAAAACACAAACGCGACTTATGCCACTTCTGCACTAAACGAAAGTTGTGGCCCCCAAATAAAGTGCTTTGTTGTTAAAGGATTCACTTCCCTACTGCATTAGTCGATTTTTAGACATAAAAATAAGGTAAAACCACAGCTAACTCAATAAAAAAAATGTTTTATGTCCTTTCTGAAATAATCGATTCATTTATTTTAACGTCAACGTATTCTCAAGAAGTGCTATGGCACCCCAACAAATGGGGCGTTTTCAATTTCTTTCAGAGTACATCCTTTTGCACCAACGAAAAAAATAAACAAGATTTCGATGCTTCAATATTTTTGGGTATCCAATTCATTTAATGTGAGTCTAGCGTGACTACGAATGCTGGATCATTTTCTAGTCTGTCAAGCTGTGGTGTAGTTTCAAAGAAAAAAATAGGTCTCGAAAGCTTACAGATATGAACGTGAACATAAGAGTTGTCGAAGCTAAAAAACAAGTTGGAATCCAAAAAGTGGAAGGAAAGGAGAGGCACTTGAGTTAAAATGAAAAAGCGAAGCGACGCAGTCTCTGTCCGCCCCACCCCCTTGAATTTTCAACTGCTGGTTGGGCAGGAACCTAATTCTTTGCGTACAAAAACAAATTTAAGAGTTGAACTGAAAGTGAAAAAATAAAATCTTCTGGTTCAGATCTGGAAAAGGTTGTTGTACTTCCCATAACTTCTTTGATGCATCCGACATTGATTGCTCTTTTACGGTTGAGTGATCTTTGGACCTTGAACAATACCGGTGGTCGATTTTCACCTAGGTGGTCTTAGTATTTTTTTTTCCCTTTGAAACAATCGAAGAAAGTTTCTGAAGTTTCGTAGAGATAACCTATCATTAACAGCTGCTGTCCGCAAACCGAAAAGCTGTTGTTTACGAACCAAAAAGTCATTGCCTGACGAGAGCATTGGGCGTTGTCGCACAGATATGGACCCCCCCCCCCCCCCCCGAAATTAATATCTGGGTATACAACTGCTAGGAATTATCACTTTTTAATGGAAATAGGGTAGACCGACCACTGAATAAGCATTTGAGCACGATTTCATTTTCAAAAATTCATAACATTTGATTAACAAATTTGATCATTTCTGAAACCTGTATTTTTCTTGCAAACTGTTAAAAACAAAGTAAAAAGCCACTTCTTTTGTTTTCTTAAAACTTTTGTTTTCTGAAAACTCAATGAATCAGACATACTTTTATGAATCAGTGCCATATATTATACACCACAAAGACTGTTCACACTTACGATGGTTCATATATACGTCATTTTTAACTCATTAGAGGTAGTCACATATTTCTTACTTAGAAAATTTAAAAAACCGTGCAAGAAGTTCAAAAAATATATAGATTATTTTTGAGGTAGCAAATATATTTCTGTAAAAGAAATGAAATCTATTTTTGCATTAATCAATCGTTGACATCTTGACACAAATAATTTTTATGCGTTGCACTACTTTATGAGTAAAATTGACGGCATAATCGAGATTGAAAATAAACAGAAGTCAGCAGGTGAAAAGTTGTTATTTGCCAGTAAGTTACAGGCAAAACAAAAAACCGTCTGTCATTCTAGAAACGAATTAAAAATAGTAGCAATCCAGTTTATCATTTCATGCTAATGTATTAAAATAAATTCAGCGAGCATGAAATAAATAAGGGCAAAGAAATTGGATCTTGGGAAAAACCTCTCAATCTTACGATAAAACAAAAGAAAAAAAGAAGAATGAAAAAACGATCAGTAAAATTGAATTGCATTCAGAAATGAGGTCGTAAATTTGTTTAGAATTTCAAAGCTGCTTGAATTCCGACGGTAACATCGTCTCGAAGAAATCTTTCAAGTTTTTATTTTTTTTCCCTTTATACATAAGTAGTGAAAAAGAGAAACGTGACCTAAATGATAAATCCTATCATTTAACATAAACATAACTAGGAGAAACGTACAAAAACTCATATAAATGCTGCAATATAAACATCAGCGAAATTCTTTAGGAAATAAATACGTGATATGATGAAGGTAATGTTCTCTCATCTTTTTAATAAATACTTAAAGGCAAGAAATAGGATTTATTAATAGTTAAACCTGATAAATGTGTTTGCTTATAAGCATTTAAATGTTGAAAGTATTATAAGAACGATATTTACATTCATTTGACCAAGGAATAACTAGGAAATTTTTTCTTCCTTTCGAACATAGTTTCTGGCCGACTCTTCCTTGTGTTTAGTACTCAGTCATAATTCCGGGATAAAATCATGACAAGTGTTTCGTATTAATACGTAATTCAATTTCAATGTAACAGAAAGCCGTATTGGATAACATTGTATACTGCTTCATGATTTTTTAATTTGTTTATTTCATTGTTCTTATTATTTATTTGTTGATTTATTTATTTGTTCATTTATTTATTTTACTTTTATATTTATTTATTTATTTTATTTATATTTTTATATTTATTTATTTATTTATTTATTTATTTATTTTTATTTATTATTTTGAAGCTATGCTTCTTCCGCTCGTTGGCGCCGGGAGGGAACTGGACAAAATTGTCATAAAAAACGTTACATCTTCAAAGTTAATTCGTTCAACAAATGCTCTGTCTAGAACGATTGCTCCAAGGTTCAGCCAGCGAGCACATTCGGCTGTTAACTGAAAGGCTGATGGTTCAAATTCCGAGAGCGTTGTTTTTTTTTTTTTTTTTTTTTTTTTTTTTTCTCTTTGAAACGAAGAAAAGAAAAATTGCAGTCATGGGACTGACAGACAGAAGCTATGCTTCTATTGATCACCATAAGCTTATGATTTTGAAGGTATATTGAAACAACAAATAATGTTAACTTTCAGTAAATTCAGTTGAATTTCAATTTAACATTACCAAATTCAATTCAATGAAAGCATCTTTTTCAATTTATTATAGCTGCATTTCTTGAATTTTTAATACTTCTAGGCAGTGGTGTACCCAACGGGGTGCAATCGCCACCCAAGATTTTGCTATATTGCTGACAGTGGCACCGTAACAATACCGCGACCACAAAATTATCATTTTACATTAACATATAACGCAATTAAACTCACTTGCAAATATTAAAGTTTTGACACGACAAGATTCATTGTATGAAAAGATTTTTCTTACGAATATCTGTTCCGTTAAACGCCATTGATAAGATCCGATAGTTTAACAAGACAGCACAGGTAAATGTTGAACTTTGCAAGCCCATACAATAATAACGGCAGATAAGACATGGAATATAAATATTTCGAAACATACGATTTGACAGTAGATAACTGAACATAAATGATAACACTAAATGGAATGTTTCGACAAACTTGAAAGCTGATACTTCAGTACTTATTTTCAAGTCGAAATGAACAAAGGAACTGAAAGGTCAGAGTATTAATATGACATAAATATAATTATGGCAGTTGGAATTAAATGGCATTAAACAGAAGTGTAAGAGTTTAATTTTTTGTGTTGTATGTAATTGGTGAGCAGAAAAGTTTTCTTTTGAGCTCAAATTTCCAATTTATCTGGTTAACGCCGAACGAAAATCGCTAGCAGAATTATGATTTCAATTTGTGTTAGAACGCAATGACAAGAAGCGACAATAACATGAAGTACTCAAGGCAAAAGAGCTCAAAAAAAAAAAAAAAAAAACTAGTGGACCATTCTATGAAAACGCCGCCATTTTATCCCGCACTTGACGTTCACATATATATACACTAGGTGGCCAAAAGTATCCGGACACTTTCGAAAATTCACATTTTTACATATAGCTCGAGAAATAAGTGATCAATAGCTCTTTAACTTTAGTCATACAAAATATAGGCTTCACCGAACATTTCCAAGTTGAAATTAAATTACCCTTGCATTTGGGGGACGACAAGAAGGGGGGTTGAAAGAAAAACCGCTTTTTGACCATAACTCTTCGAAAATAGCTCGGAATAAGCTATAAATTTCAGTAATTAATTAGCATACTATGTATAACTACTGTACAAATTTTTATGAACGTACCACTCTTACTTCCGAAGATATGAAACATTTTTTAAAAAACGGCAATTTTATTTGAAGGGTTTTTGCTCATAACACGCAGAGTTTTTGATCAAACCTTATCAACACTTCAGGAAAGATGACAAAATACAAGAGAAAAGAACATACTAAAACGGTAAATAAAAATATTAAAAATCCGATGAGATATGAACGTTAAAAGGAAATAATTTTTCACGGCGCATGCGCGAACGACAGAAATTTATAACTACAAAAATATTGTAGCCTGGTTTATACTGCATCTTATAAAAAAAGTTTCAGTTGAATATCGTAAAAATTGAAAAAGATATCAGCGATCTAGTGAGCTATAATTCATTCATTCGCAGACAATACATAAATGGCAAGGGGTTCTCCACAAATAGTGTGGTGACAATCGATCATTTTCTTCAATGTTAAATTGTATACAGTTTGAAAATTTATATTCGGCATAGAAGTCACATTTCGCCTTTTCGGCTAAAAAAGACCTTATACGTAGGTGGCCAAGAGTATCCGGACACCCCTTGAAACGTTGGTTTTGAACGATGACGCAATAACCTTTAATTTAAAAATAGCTCTTTGTGGACAGACCCTCACTTTTTATGTATTGTCTGCGAATGAATGAAATACAGCTCACTAGATCGCTGATATCTTTTTCAATTTTCATGATATTCAACTGGAACTTTTTTTATAAGATGAAGTATAAATCAGGGTACAATATTTTTGTAGTTATAAATTTCTGTCGTTCGCGCATGCGCCGTGAAAAAATATTTCCTTTTAACGTTCATATCTCATCGGATTTTTAATATTTTTATTTACCGTTTTAGTATGTTCTTTCTCTTGTATTTTGTCATTTTTCCTGAAGTTTTGATAAGGTTTGATCAAAAACTCTGCGTGTTATGAGCAAAAACCCTTCAAATAAAATTGCCGTTTTTTAAAAAATGTTTCATATCTTCGGAAGTAAGAGTGGTACGTTCATAAAAATTTGTACAGTAGTTATACATAGTATGCTAATTGATTACTGAAATTTATAGCTTATTCCGAGCTATTTTCGAAGAGTTATGGTCAAAAAGTGGTTTTTCTTTCAACCCCCCTTCTTGTAGTCCCCCAAATGCAAGGATAATTTAATTTCAACTTGGAAATGTTCAGTGAAGCCTATATTTTGTATGACTAAAGTTAAAGAACAATTGATCACTTATTTCTCAAGCTATATGTAAAAATGTGAATTTTTGAAAGTGTCTGGATACTTTTGGCCACCTAGTGTATATATATATATATATATATATATATATATATTTTTTAATTTGTAATTTTCAAGGTAATGCAAACAAAGTTTTTTGCCTGAGAAATCCCACACTGGTATGTGCTTTCTCAACGAACAAAATTTTGTTCATTACCCTTCAAAATCACTACTTTTTGATGAAATACATGAGCGTCACGTGGGGGACAAGATGGTGTTTTTTTTTTTTTTTTTCCACGGACTGGCCCTAGTACGTAAAGAGGGCGGGAACCAATCATTTCAAACTCAAAATATCAAATTGATTTCGGGGTAACAGGTGGCTTCACAAACTGAAACCACGACAGGTCTTCCATTTTCAGATAAAATTTTAAGTCATAACTGAGCTCTTAAATGTCCTCCATTAATTGAAATTACTTTGTACACATTTTTTTCACGTGTATTTTCCTCCAGTAGTTGTCACCGTCTTTGATAAATAGCTAGTACTCTCTGATCTTAGGTAAAACTTTCGGCGCATTTACGCAAGGGTCAGGACCTTCTCTGATCTTACCAAATAGGGGTGTTAGGTAAGATAACAATAAAGGGAAGAATAATAAAACAAATTTTGAGCCCTATCAAACAATGTGGAACGATGCTAATTTCAAATACATAGTTTAGTTGAATATGTCAAAAGGAAGCAAATGCAAGTTTTTTAATTGAAAACTTCGGAAAGTTATCACCCACAGCCCATATACCCTTTTTTTAAGTGGAACTGTTCTCGAGTGCTAGGCGCGGATTTCACGGATAGACAGTAATTTTAATGGTATTTTGAATATTTATGGTTTTTAAAATTGCTGATATGTTTTTCTTTCAAATTAAACTTCTATGGGTTAAGAAATTATAAATAGAGAGTTCAAAACAAGTTCACGGTTTTCATTAAAGTCAACCAAATTATGCACGAGGCTTACAAGAAAGATACAGAAAAACAAAGATGGTATTAGGCACCTGGAAACTAAGAGATGAAAAAAGCAACAATGAAAATGTGGAGATATCTATTGCTAATGGTAGGAGATACAGCGATTTATTTTGTGACAGAGAGACTTTAGTGGTCGCCGTATAGTCACTGCTATAAGGAGTGGTTTCAAACAACTACTAAATGAAAGCATTTTGTTTGCCGTTTAAAAATATAAAAATATTTATAAAAATAATATTTATAAAAATAATGACGCTTGTAGACAGAGATATTTATATCGCCTCTACAAGTGTATCTCTCGCATTGGAAATTAAAAATTTGCCTCAAAAATTCAGTCAAACGTATTTTCACGTTTTATACGTTAAAGTTGTTATTTTAAGAGCATTATGGAAAATAGGGGGGAGCAATTTAATTTTTAAAAATATTACGTTTGAATGTTTAGTTTCTTTTTTTTCTTTCTTTCTCTAATTCAAACTGTCATTCATTCTAAAGGTTAAAAATAATCAAAATTGTACATATCTTTTATTTCCCTTCCATCTGCCGTCTTATACCTAGAAAATTATTTTTTCAATTGAAATTATGCTAATTTACGATCTTCCTTTTTTCGTTAATTTCACTCCTCCAAATTGAAATTTACTCCTGTAAAAAATGTCAAACAATATTTTGAAGCCGCGAAATATATCTAGTGATATATTTGCTTCACACAAGATGGGAGATGTCAGGGAAGGAATATATGTGTACTGCTTTTTTAACCATTAAGAATATCTCACAATTGGAGTTAAGAAAAAAAAAAGTCATTCAAATGTTAGTAATTTAAAAATTACAAGTGAGTCTACCAGGGGTGCCCACGGTGGAGGGGGGGATTATGGCGCAAGTTGCGTCATCAAAATTTTCGGGGGGACTTTTTCAAACTAATTCATTCATTTATTTAAATTATTTATTTATTATTTTTTTCGTTTGTGTGTAGGTGTGCTTGGAATGTCTGGGGGGGAAGGGAAAAAATTAATATATAAAAAAATAATAGTTATAATTGTAAAAAATAAATAATATTTTTAGAAATAAATAAAATAAAAAGAGGGGTAAAAAATAAATAAAATAAAACAGAGAGGTAAAAATAAAAAGCACAAGAAGGTTGTGAAAATTTTTCAGGGGGAATTTATGCCATTGAGTTTGGAGGGGGGGGATGGATACCCCTGGAGTCTACCATGTGACTATATTTTTACATAAAATAAAAAACGTGGAAAGACACTTTATTAAAATATTAAATTTTTGTAACTAGTTTTTCATTTTCCAGATGTAAAATACTCGTGTAAAGGAGGTTTAATATATCTCTAGTGATAATAGTTCGGACGTTCTTTAATTTAGAGCAGAAAATTTACTTTCTTCAAAAAAGGCAAAAAAATATTCATAATTAACAGACGAAAATAGTCAGTGAAAAAAAACGTAATTAGTAGCGTTGGAAATATTCCAATTCTTAGAGTACACCATGAAAAGGATGCATTTAAAGTAAGAGAATGCTAGAAAGAAAAAGAGAAAAAAAAATGTGAAAAATCAAATATGCATTAAAGGGTTGATGTTTATTTATGTTTCTTATTTTTTCGAAAAATGCTTCTTAAGAAAACATGATTATCATTGGGCGAAGAAAGATGAGCATTTAAAATAAACTTTTCGATAACGGAAAACAGATAACGCTTTGAATGCCAAATAAAAAAAAAGAGACTCAACGCGGCTTTTCACACAAAGCTGAAAGGCGAATTACAAGGTGGTGTAATGAGATATTCTAGAACCGAAATGGGATATTCTAGAACTCAGAAACTGATTAAAATGCAGTTTTTAACAGAAAAAGAAGTATTAAAGGATTAAGACAAACAGAAGAGTTATTTTTTTTAAGTTTCTGCTTGAGCCATTCGTCTTGCTGAGTTAGTTAAAACATTTTTAGCGGTGAAAAAATATTATCCGCTATACTTTGTTGCAATGAAAATCCGAAATCTTGAAAATGTCGACATTAGCCAGTGAATATCAACATCTATATATTAAAGAAAGACCGAATATTTCGCTTAATCACCGGTGAAAGTCGACATTTTCCAACTTCGAGCTTTTTAATGTAGCATATACATAGACATGCGTGTAAGGATTGGTGAACACAAAACAAGAATATAATAAAATAAATGCCTGTACATAGACTTAGGTGCGCTTCCCCGCAAGATTTGTAAGTTCGCCCCCCCCCCCCCCCCCGTATTAAACTATTTTTAAAATTTTCCTGTGTAACTCATAGTGCTATTTTTCTGAAACGTGTGCCCCAAACCTCGGGAGCCCCCTGCACCACGGGGGCGCTATGTACGCCACTGTCTTCTTTGCTAACTACTGCGTGACTTTTGCTTACTGTCGCATGCGCAAGGTTTTCTGAATTGAAAAAGGGGTCCCTTGTAACCCCGAAACAAGTGCATGCAACTATTCTACAATTTTTGGGAATTAAAAATCTTGTTTTATCATTTTAAACGAACTACTTCAATATATTCAATCTAAGGGAGTGCTTTTAAACTTTTGTTTAATAAATTCTGGTAGAACACCCTTCACCTCATGAAAGCACTACCAACCGAATAATACACTCTCAAGTATGCTCACTTTCAATGATTATTCAATCGTACGAAAATTTCGTACGATACCAGCGTCCAAAACTCATGTTCAAACCTCAAAAAATTTTAATAAATTTGACGAAAGGTTTACTTGGAGCATTTTTCAGGAAGCAATTTCGTCAAATTCAACAAAAATCCCGTAAGATTTAAAAGTTAGCAAGTTCGTTTATTTATTTATTTTTTTTTATTTATTTTTTATTTTTTCAATTTTTTACGTTTGACGAACTTCTACAATACAATATTTGACAAACTCAAAATTTGTTCAAAATTAGCGATCTAATCAAAACTCGTACATCGTACGGCAGAAACGTACAAATTAACAGCTCTGAGTTTAATTGAACAGTCATTATTGCATAAAATTCCTTGTATTCGCAAGAATGTGATATAAGAATAGGGAAATGTGGCTCTAAAAGATTTTCGAATTATTTTTATTTATTTTTCATATTTTTTATTCTTATATGTACGCTCATTGAAATATGGCAATCATCCTCATATGCTCATATTCAGCGAAATGACAGAATCATAGACTGCATCCTCTATTAATTTCATTTGCATTCCTATGAGCTGACAAAGGAATTGTCAGATCCGAGTTTCATGACATTACCCGACAGCTAGTGACGATTAAAAGGGATTTCCTAACACATCGTATTAATTTGAGCTTTTGTAGTCAGGGGTGACCCGAACTAAAATTTTTGGGAGGGGGATAGTTATCAATTTGCCGAATGAAGCTCCAATTTTATCGAATGATAAAATGCTAGCATACACACAAGTCGTACATGCATGACATTTAGTGAGAAAAACCATTAGGTATCTCTTGAAAAACAAATTTAAAAACTAAAACGAACAAATTATCTCAATGTTGAATATTGTCTTCAAATTGCCGAATCGTCAGCAAAATATGACGAATACGGAAATTACTGGAAGGTCATAGTGACCTCCCGTGACCTCTCATCGGGGCGCTCCTTTCTGTAGTACTTTTAAAGTTATGTGTACATTCAAGGCTTAATTTCTAACTAAAGTGCGGAAGCCCTATGATCGTCAAAATTTTATTTTCGTGCATGAAGTCTAAATTCCGTCCAACATGTAAAAATGTACATAAACATAAAAAGAAGTGCGAGATCTAAGCTCGCATGAACTCTCATGTAAATTAAGCTTTGAACAAATTACCAAAAGCAACAGATGGTTCATGAAATAGCAGCAATTACAAACAATAGCATTCCCATAGTAAAATATTTTTTTCTAATTTTCATACTGTCATATAATTTTCATTGTGAAATATCATAATTAGGGATGCACCGATTAATCAGCAGTGCAAATTAATCGGCCATAATCGGCCACTTGCCGATTATTAATAATCGGTAAACTCTGGCCGATTAATCGGCGGATTTTATTTATTTTTTAATATTACTTTTAAAGTAACCCTTTACTAAGAAATGACGATAAATTATTTTATTAGTAGTAATTTTTATCCTCACACAGTCGATACGAAGTTTTAAATAAATTTAACTCTCCTATTTTGAATAAATATACACATACACGATTTTGCAACGCTTTTCATATGTCGATGCTTTTCTCTTTAGCCTAGTGCTTTTAGATAACCTCTAACCTTCAAAGAGTAAAAGTCTTGAATTAAAGTGCTACTAATAATTGAAAAGTTCAATTAAAAGTACCCCTAAATTGCAGTGCTCACCACAGCCTCCCCTCCCCCCACCCACCCTTTTTAACTTTTTATCTCTAATTAACATAATTAACAATGTGTTAATGTAACATTATTGACAAGATTTTAAAATTAGTTCTATGACATTCTATTAAAATTTTGGTATCATTTTGGGAAAAGTAGGAAAATGAAAAAAAAAAAAAGAATCTCAGAAATAAATTACGTACTATTTCTAAACTAAGATTTGTAAAAGTAAGAAAAAAAAACAGTGACAATGAAATTAGTCGTATTAAAAACAATCATCCTTATCATTAATCGGCTCAGCCGATTAAACTGCCGATTATGAACAGCCGGTTATCGGTAATCGGCCAATTTGCTTATCGGTGCATCCCTAATCATAATCCTGTAAAGCATACAAAAACATAAGCATTAGGGTGGTCCTTATATTGAAATTTTGAAAAGATAATGGAGCACCCTCCCATTTTGGTTTATGCCCCGAAATAAGACTTCCACGAAAATTTCAGACTTACAAAATGATTTTTAAGGGCCGCTACCGCAGAGTTACATATATTTATCTATATATTAACACTAGAGTGCAAAGAAATCCTGTTAAATAAACAAGTCTTTGTAATTTGAGTAACTGCATTATTGAGTATTTGAAATACTAAAATATGCAATGAATTCCTATCTCAATTATTGTTTAAATATGACTCCATATTTTTCATATTTATGGTTAACTTGTTTTGTTAGACGAATTTTAAAATAACACGTTAAATCTTAATGATTTACAAGTCGAGAAAATAGCATTATATGCGCGTTTATGTTGGTTGTTTTCTCATGTCTCGACAGTATTTGACTTTCGTAAGGGAGATTAGATAACATCACGGTTGTATTTTCCGTAAAGCTAGGATTTATCGTGGAAAGGTCATAAAGTGAAACGATCAAAATTACCAATTCCCGTCAAATACGTTTCAAAATCATGTAAAATACGTTTTTATACCTCCAATCTCTCACAATTGAAGGGCTTGGAGGATGAAAGGGCTACGTTACTTTAAAAAAAATAAGCACTCTGGACAATGGTAAGCAATGGATACAGGTAAAGCAAATAAAACTTAGTACATTAAAAAGTAGATGTCATTAGATCAACTTCATACGCACACTAACGACAAAACCAGAAAACAAAAAAGCTGCAACAATTGCAACAGTAAAACTTGGAATTTTAATTACTCGCAATTTCTGTTTTGTCACATAACCCCTTCATCTCTCAAGCCATTCAATTACCACAATCAGAAACTGGAGTACCCGAGAGGCAAATGGATAGCAGCCCCGAGTCTTCACTTGAAAGAGACAAAAAACAGTTTTCATGAACTTAAGCACTAGACAATTAATAGAATATGATTTTAATCTTACAACTGTTTTTCTGCAAATTAAAAAACATTGTATTCAAAAATCTTCATTCAGAAAGAAAGTCGTTAGAAAATAACGTAGGCTGAGAATGAAACAGGTAGGTAACTACAATTCAGTTAAACATACTGCTTCGAAGAAAATTCAACAAATGTATGTTACGCTTTTTAGAGAATGTGAAAACTTGGTTCAAATGTTACTAAACCACCATTTCTAAATTTTCTCCTCTTAATTTGAAAGTTAATGTCAGTTAATGTAAACAGAACAAAATTTGAGAACAAAAATATTTGCGTTGAATGGCAATTTCAAGCATCTGCTGCAAAAAAAAAAAAAAAAAAATGCCTAGTACATTTGGGATGAGGCCCGTTGAAATCAATATCCCACCCAGAGTCCCACTTGGCCAAATTCTAAGTCCGATTTACGGAAAATTTAAGGACAGAACGGGATGTATCTCTTTATTCTGGTAGGCAGAACAGCTGCACAGTATGATTTTCTCTCAGCAGTGCTGCAATTTGTTTTAAAAAAATGTTTAGGGGAACTTATCTTGGAGTTAGAGAGCTTACCAAAGGGAAAAGTGGTTTAAAGCTAATTGATATTACATTAGCATTATTTTTTCTATCGGGAGACAATGCTGTTTGGCAGTTAAAGTGATCACTACGAATGAACAGCTTAAAATCAAGAGTCCTACAAGCATAAACACTGAATATTAAATGAATCGGGAGTAAAGATTTAAATACATGCATAGGCAGACCGGGCAGACATGTAGATTTAAGAGAGTACAAGAGCAAGGTTGGCGAATTGGGTCAAGTTCAGGGCGGACCCATCAAGAAAACCTCGATGGGATTTTGTAAAGAAAGGATTTTTGTATAAAACTTCAATGTGAATAAATTTAAAAGACAGTAACTGACAAAATATCTTCGAAAACAACACACAATCATGCAAAATCATACACCATAATTCTAATAGGTAAATTATTAACAAATTACTCAGGCCCGTCATTTGGGGGGGGGGCAGGGAGGGTCAATTGCCCCCTCGCCTGATGGTGGTGCCACGTGAAAGAATGGGTGCCGGTCTCGAGGAATATACAGTCTAGAAAGGGCAAGAAGCTAAACGCAGCCCTAACAAACAAACAATTACAACATGTATAGAAGATGAGGTTAATTTTCACCATTTCCGTTGATCAAATTTGTTCTTTTTTAAACCCTTGTTCTTTATTTAAAAAAAAAATTCCGTCATTTCTGATCAAATACTCCTCTTGAAAATAATTTTTCTTCTCCAAATATCATAATAAAAAAAAAACTCTAAAAACACTTGTTTTCTGATATATGATCTGATTGCTTATCCTGCGATCTCCAGGGACGATGAAAATGTAGTAAAAAAATTTGCACATCGAGCGATTTTAACGAACGTTAGGTTTTCACAGTATAACATTGAAAACATTTTCCCAGTAATTCACGTAACGTGCGTTTTCTGAAACATTTACATAGACAGCTCGTCATTTTGCAAGACACGTACATCCTACGTCAATCAAAGAGAAAGAGCCTTACAGACAGTGTGCTGCTTGCTACTCAAAATAAACCTGAGACTGGGGGGGAGGGGCGGGGGCGGATCGTAAAGAAATTGAAAATTGATGCAAAGGAGGCAAAATATGACTCTGCCTTGTACCTTTTTTTAAAATTTCACTTTCTTACGATGGGATGGCGTGAACTTGTTTTTACAGATATATATACACCTCATATTCAAAATATTAGAATAATGACATTTTTTTTTTACAAATTGAAAATATCGTTTGGTAATGCAATGTCTTTAAATGCAAATATGCAAACGACGATTTATTTAAGACTTATTGTTGATTAAACTTATTTATTATCTTGAAATTGATATCATATGTGAAGAGATGAATAGAAAAAAAATATTTTGAAATGTCAAAATATTAGAATATTTTTTCAAGTGGTTCAAAATATTAGAATATTTCACATTAATTCTTATTTCATCATCACTAATTCATGACGGGTGGCATCATTGATAAAATGCAGACGATTTTATTTAAAACTAGAGATCTCTTTAGCAGTTTGTTTGATTTTTGATCTTGAAATGGCTCGTGTGAGGGATATTCCTGAATGGATTCAACTATGTATAGTGGATTTGTACAGGCACGGTAAAAACTAATGTGATATTGCAAATTATTTATGCTGTTCACAATCAAGCGGTAGCAATATACTAACGCAGTATTTGAAAATGGAAATTAATCAAATTAATCGCCAAAATGGCTGTCGAAAACCAAAATCATCTGCTAGAGATGAGAAGAAACTGAAAGCTATTGTTGAGAAAAACCGTTTCAAAAGTGTGAAATTCTTGCAAAGAAAATGGAAAGATGGAGGAATTGAAGTTTCTATGTTGACAACATTAAGACGTCTTCATAAATTTAAGTTTGAATCGCGAGTACCAAAAACAAAAAATATCATGATTGTGAAACAAAAACGTACAAGATTGAATTGGTGTAAATCAAGACGTTTATGGAGCGAAGACAATTAGAAAAAAATATTATTCAGTGATAAAAGTGCTTTGTGTATCATATGGTCATCAAGGTATTGGAGTTTGGAGAATTCAGCGAGAAGCATTTGATAAAGAATGTCTTAAACGCCCGGTGAAATTTGCTGCTAGTGTGGCTAGTGAGATGACTTGGGGTTGCATGAGCGCAAAAAGACCTGGAAAGTTATGCATCGTCTACGAAAAGGTTAATTCTCAGATATATCAAGAAATATTGGAATATTACATGATTCCTTCGTCAGAAGATTTGTTTGAAGATGATTTCATCTTTCAATGAGATTTAGCTTCATCTCAGACATCAGTGTCTTCTAAGAATTCGTTCAATCAGGGCAACATTAAGGTACTTCCCTTGCCATCAAAGTCACCAGACCTTAATTCCATCGAAAACTTGAGGCGTATATCATGAAGAAATAACTCCGAGAAAATCCCCCTTCAAATAAAACCGAGTTAGTGGGCACGTATAAAGTCTATTTAGTCTAATATTGATCGAAATGTTTTAAGCAACTTGTTTGTAGCATTTCAAATCCATTGAACGGTGTTGTTAAAGCTAAAGGGGATGCCACAAAGTATTAACTGCCACTTACTTCATATTCATACAATAATATTTTGCATAAAATAAAATATTCTAATATTTTGAACCAGTGTTAATTCTATTCTAATATTTTGATTTTTTTCAGAAGTCTATTGCAATATCTAATTTATTATTATTTTACATATTGTTTGCGTTAAAATATTATATAAGCATTCCAGATTTCATTTATAAGCAATTTAATTGCAATAACTTAGTATAAAAAATAAATAAATGGAACGTTATTTCCATTTTATCACTTTTTCTCAATTATTCTAATATTTTGAACATGAGGTGTATGTATATATTTTTTAGACACGGTTTAGATATATATCGAAGACAATGAATGCATAGGCGGCTGGTGCACGAAAAAAGTTGGGGGTAAGAGAAAAGGCGGAGGAAGGGGAATAGGGAAGCAGCATTCCTAAAGTTTTTTTTTTTTTTGAAAAGTGGAGCTGGGTCATTTTCAAAATTTGCTTACGTTTGCTGTCCGGAGGTTAAGAAGACAAATTTGAAGCATAACTTATATTTTAAATTCAATGCGAACAATTATTTTCTGTAAGAAATACCCCAAAAAAAATTCTATCACTCAAAAAATTATTGAAATTTATTTATTTATTTTTATATAAGTCTTTAAAAATCGCTTGTCCATTTCCAATTTTCGCAAGTTCAACTATATTTTTTATATACTTAATTGTATAAAAAAGTATATACAACACATTATTTTTATATATTGACTATTAGTATATGATATTCATAATAAATATTGACAATAGTAATTTTTTTTCATTAAGAAATGTATGAATATATTTTGTCTGGCAGATCTTGTCAAGTCCGTTACCCTAAGATTATTTTAGCTAAAAAAGGTATTTATTGCAGTCAAAAAATGGTTACATGTATTCAGTTAACTAAACAAACAAGTGACGTAACTAGTTCGTACCATTTTGTTTTCCTGAGTCGAGAAGTATTGCTGTGGTGTTTCGCACAAGATTTCTTCCAGGTGCGTATTTTTATTCTTTGTCAAGTCTGTTACCAAAGATTTTAGTATTAATTTTTACTTTTTCAACTTTTACCCCGAAATATTGTTTGTACAACTCTAAGAAAATGCATATTGCTGTTTAATTTTTAAGTTCAACAACCTAGCCATAATTTGACATTTTGGTTGAAATGTCAAGTCCGTTACTGGTCAAATCCGTTACCAAATGTCAAGTCCGTCACCATACAGTTTTGATCAATATTTTAATAATCACAAACATCATTTTAAGCTTCAGGGACGCAAATAATTTCAAATGATGTTGGTTCTAGGCGCTATGACATAGTTTAAAAGTAAGATTTCATATTGATTTTGTATGGAAACGGATGACAATTTCTCTTGCAACTTAAAGTTTTACAGCAGCATTTGAATACTTAATTATGCATCAAAGTGTACAACCAATTACTTTTTCATACACCTAAAATATGTGACAAAACATCTTTTAGTGATTTTAAAAGAAAATAGCAAATTGAAAAAAATACTTAAAAACTCTGAAATGTAAGCATATGGTGAAAATGACCCAGCTATATAGCGTCAAAATTGATCAAATGACCTTCTCAAAAAATACAATCCATGGGTACAATAACTTTTTTTTTGTTTCCAAAATTAAAATTTTTTTTTCTTAACGTTACTTGATTTGAAATGTCATATTTATTGCATGCAATGCAATGGCAAATATTGATCATTAATATCTGGAACTAATCATTTTAGTTTTGGGAGGAGTCACTCAATAGTAAATACATATTTTCCAGTTCACCGCAAGTTTCATTGTATCAAATAGAAGATACGAAGAGAGGGGGGGGAGCGTCAGTTTGAGCAGGTGCCTCGGAAAGTTCTATTTTTACCCTTCGGTTGTAGATTGTTCGAGTTATTCCCAGAGTCACTAGTTGGGATCCATAGAAGCACGAAAATGTTGCTCCGTTTGTACTTGCAGTTACAATTCTGAATTCACTACCAATTACACTCGAAACTAAGTACTGCGATCACTTTTATCGTT
This sequence comes from Uloborus plumipes, assembly GCA_038373865.1. Classification (NCBI taxonomy): domain Eukaryota; kingdom Metazoa; phylum Arthropoda; class Arachnida; order Araneae; family Uloboridae; genus Uloborus; species Uloborus plumipes. The sequence continues at coordinate 21,286 of JAXGGA010003620.1, forward strand.
AATTTGAAATCACGCCTCTTTATTTACTAAAGGAATGCATGCAACAGGAAAAAGGCTTAAGAACTTTCCTCAATTTTACTCGCTTTAAATATTTATAAACCATGCGATACTTTTTATAAGAAATACTTGCCGTTGAGTATATGAGACCTTTTCAAAGAACTTTTTCATTGTAGATTAGTGCAAAATCCATTAAGGAAAATTTTATAAGTGTCATACATATCCCTAAAAATTTATTTTAAAACTATGACACAATGTTTTTGATCTTTTTTTTTTTAATTTTGCTCCCGCAATCCGAGTTTTTTTAGTGTGTGCCGTTTTAGTGATGAGTTAGGAAGCTGTCAGTGGCATTCACGGATCCAGGTTTTTAAGTTGGAGGGGGCGACCTGGCGACAAGTACTCGATTGTTATTGTTTGCACAGTAGCTTATATAGCTACCCCGGGGTGGAGGGGGGGCGAATGAGGTTTGAGGGCGCACGATACAGAAAAATAGCATTACTAGTTACCATGAAAGTGTATATTTTGAAGTTCAGTATATATTTTCTCTTGTGCATTTTGACAAATGCTTAAGTAAATAGAATAGAAAATAAAGAACAGCTCAGAAAATTAAGACTGGAAGATGTTGGTAAAAAAACTAGACCACTTGTCTTTTTTCACGAGTTCTGTTCCAAATTGATTTGTTGAAAATCGTTTCAGTTGCAGTTAAACGTATATATATATGTAGATTTCAGAATTTCAAAGTTATACTTTGCAACTAATATTCGATAAGACTCACTAAACGAATAGCAGAAGGAATATATCAAATACCATTTAATATGAAATAAAATACCGCCGGCATGACTTTAATATCTCCCCACCCTTTCTCCAAGTTTTTTTTTTTTTTTTTTTGTAAGTTTGCAAAAACACACCATGATAAACTTAGTTTTAATACATATAATATGTAAAAGAATGAAAAGCTTGGAAAGGGGGGGGGTTAGCAGAGGGTAATTGCGCAAGGGCTAACACACGAATATATTCCTGAAAAGAAGAAACAAGATCGCTTCTTGCTTCAGACGTGAGTGTCATTTCGATTACCCTGTGTTGTTATTCATTCACATTTCTCTCCTTAAAACGAGACATATTTTTTTTTCTTTTTGCTACTACATGTGAGTTTAAAAATAGATAAATAAATATGTTCATATTTATGAATACTTTTCTTTATTAATGCAAATGCAAAGGACAAACAATGAACGAACGAATTTATTTGATCCTTTTTTTTTTTCAAAAAAAAAAAAACAATTAGCTGACGTATCCTTGGTGCTAATTTCAAATGAGATAAACTCTTGACAAGATTTATTACAATTACTTTAACAGATAGTAGACTCAAAAATCCTTACTAATTCGTATGACTGATTCATGAACGCCGTCAACTTGTTAAAACAAGGAGCGCCACAAAATACACGTCTTTATACAATGCGGACGTTTCTTTATTTTATTTGATTTATTTTTTTTGAAATAAACTTTTCAATCCAAGTTTTTCTCTCTCCGAAAATGGGACATTCCGGGATTCCGAATCTCTATTCGGGGTCGGTGGAACGGGATAACAAAAACAGGGATTGCCCTTTTTCAAAATGGGACGTATGGTCACATACTTCAATCACTAGTGAATCGTTGCAGATCGAGCATATTGAATACAAACATGATAATTAGAAATTTAAAGAATATCTTACAAAAATTAGGTTAAGAAAAAGCCTGACATACTTCTTCTGTATTCACTTTCATTTTTTTGAGAAAAGTAGCAAATAATAATTTGATACACAGGTAAATCAAAATACCTAACAAGCTTCCACAAAGTAAAAAATTTCATAAGAGATGCAGAACATAAAAAGAAAATATTTAAAAAAAAAAGGATCGCAATATAAATATTATTTCTGAGTCCGTTATTTTTTGGTAGAAATTTCAAAATTTTCAATTTTTCCGAATGAAAATAAACTTTTCAGAAAGAAAAACGTCTCCCGCTTCCCATGTCCCCCAATATTCTTGTTCTTTACGAACTACTCCCATCTCTTACGAGCAGAGTCTTAAGAACTGAAAGAGTAATTATGTCAAATAACGGAACACCAAAGAATGGTCGAATTTACATACAAACTTAAAAATTTTAGTATCTACCCGTTTACAAAAGTTTAACACAGGGACCCTAAGGCTGACGCAAATGCAAGATAAAGACTTATTATACAAAATGAGATGTGTTGACACATAAAAAAAATGAAAAACCCATTTTATTTTTAAAATAAATATTGATGAAACACTTTCTTGAAATGTTCAATTTAGAACGTAAACACTAGTGATGCCAATTCGTAAACAAAAACCTAAAAGCCAATCGAGAGTTTCATAAATCAACAATGTGAACAACAGTTATGAAATAAATGAAATTTAAAAAAAATATTCGTCTAAAGAAAAATTTTGCATAAACATTAATAAATACATGAAGAAGTTTAATTTTGATTATTTAAGACCGTTGAAAAAAAACAAATAGTAAAAGTTAGATTTAGATAATAGTTAAATGCTCACTTACCAAAACTTGAATTTTAATATTCCAAACAGAAGCGGAACTATTTAGATAGGAGTATTTCAAAGCTTCATATGTCTATCCACTTTTGATATGTCATTGAAGAATAGTGAACTATACTGCATTAAAACACTAGCTTTAAATATTTGATGGTCAAATCAATAAAATACCATTGCAGTTCATTTCGACGTGATGAGAACTTCGAAGGAGAAAGCAATTTTCAATTCAAATGACTTCAAGAGAAAACACAAATAAGAATTGTCAAAAAAACCATCATATGCTCTCAAACAAAAGTAAACACTCGCGACATATGCAGATTTTTTTCAAGAATATGAGTAAAAGCAGATGTTCGTCGAATTACTTCGTACGAAATTCATGGAGGCAAAGTTTTTCACAACATTCATATGTTTAGATCAATCTGGCTTGCTTAAAAGTATGTGCACATATTACTCCACTTATTTATACAGCGACTTAAAGCTTGTTTCGTAGAAAGCTTCAATTGTCATTTAGTCACTATTCAATGTCATGTTCCAAGCGCACTAAAAATAAATCCCGTTCGTCAACTACGATGAGAGACAAAACAGCAAATCTTACCATTAAAAAATGCAAGTTCAAACGATCCGGCAAACGAGCTGAAAGCTTGGAAGATACATTGAATCCATATAAGCAATTTCTTGTCCTATGCTCTTCGTGTTTTTAAAAAAGAATAAGCACGTGGGATATCCATAACAATAAACACGGGACACTCGGTCGCCAAGAACGGCGAATTCCGAGCGACGGATAGCTCAAATTTCAATAGTCAGCTATCTTTCCCACCACAATCACTTCGTGACATAGTCATAGTTTTCTCTAAGCGATCGAAAACTATCAAAACATGAAAAGCCAGAAATAATCACACGACTTGCCAGCAGAGCCACGGCACTGCGCTACACTGCTAACAACTTCCACCGCACCAGCCGTTGCATTTGCATCACTCTGCTGAAGATAAACACCAGAAGCTGAAGAACCCACTGCGTCACGACCGACTGCAGCGCCCCTTTGAAATGGTCACCAAATGCAAGCGCGCGCACCGACGCCATTTTTAGACTCACTGAAAGCCTCCTTTTTCTACTTAAATAAGGCACCGCACAATGGAGATGGTAAGACGTTAACCAGACCGACAGACCATATTTAATTACAGGGCCCCCATGCCGTATGACGAGGCGGCGGGCTGTTTCCTAGTTTGTAAAGCTCTGTGTAGTAGACCCAAAAAGGTAGTTTTAATCTCACTTTTAACATCTCGGGCTTTTTCTCTGCCCGGCCCCTTTGATGTTGCACCCCCTAGCTTCCTCCCAGAGAGGGACACCCTGTGGTTAGACACCCCGCCTCGCTGCGCCACTGACCGACATAGCCAAGGCATGTAAATATTCAAATTGGGCATGGCTGTTTGTCCCCTTACTTTTGCCCAGCCCAGGAATCAAAATTGTACTGCAAAAAAAAAAAAAAAAAGAATACCCAAAATAAATACGTTGTACTTTATTTAAAAAAAAAAAAAAAAACGTTTGGTCTATTTGACGTACTAAGTGTGATCTGAGTACCTGAACTTTTTTTTTTCCGCTCCTTATCAGTATACGCCGTTCATAAATATTCGGCCACAATTATTCCAATGAGTTTACACATTATTGTGTGTGTGTGTATAATGTCTTCTTCTAATTATTTATACATAAAATAAATTAAATAAACATGGATACTACAGTTTTGATAGTTTTAAAGTTGATACACAGTAGAGTACCAAAAATTGGTACTCAAAACTTAAAACTAGTTACTTAAAAATAAAGAAAATGTTCTCATTTTTGAGCACTTTCTCAGCTTAGAAGGGCGCAGAATTAAAAGGTGTTAATTTTGTTACACTCAAGTACTCATGATTTTGAGTACGTTCAAGGTATCAAATGCAGTAAGTATTTAGCAAGTAGTATTTTTCATGTAAGCACATTCATCATTCAAAAATTAATACTTTTTTATACCACTGTTGGCTATTCTCCATATTTTCGTTAACACTTTCGCTTATTATTATTAATGTATATTTCATCGTAAATTCAAAAGTTTGTATAAAAACACAAAAACAGTATGCATAGAAATACAAAGGTATTTACTAATTCAAAAAAAAAGTTTTTGATCTCTTTCATTGTTAGTTTCAGAATGAATAAAAATCTCTTTTCATTGGAATGTTTAGCAGAAACAAATACCTCCTTTTCATTGGTATATTCAGCAAAAATAAATATCTCCTTATCATTAGTATTTTCAGTATAGTTAAAAATATTCTTTTCGTGCACATTACTAGCGAAATCATTCTTATTGATACACTAAATTCTGGCAGTAAAAGTAACACAGCGAAACTAGAGACTCCATCTTCAAACCTACTCATTACTGTCCCAGAGACCCATACAAAACCGGTTAATCCAAGCAAATTGGAAGGTACGGGGGTCTCTGGGGTGCTAAATGCTTAACCTACTCATTACATAATACAGTTTTATTTAAAAAATAAGACAATATGATTCAGGAAACAAATTAAGATATACTTTTTAACAAAAGTTTTGAGCACACATTATGTTTCCAAATATTACTTTTGTGGTTACCATGCATTTGTGTGTGTGTGTTAAATATTCATCAATCATAAACATTCAGTTTTTTAAAAATTCGTCAAAAGTAACAATTAATAAAATTTACTATCCATAATGTATTTACTGAAGAGAAAATTCTTTACTCAAACACTGCTACGATTTGAAATTGAATATTGGTCAAATACAATAATATAATCCGAAAATAAAACAATTTAGTGAAGTAATATCACTGGAAGAATTACCAATTGCGCATAGAGTATGAACTCGTTAATAGTGTCTATTAGAAAAGCCATCAATTCATCGCATTTAAGACAGTTAGAATGAAATCAATTACCAAGGCTAGGACGTTGAGGACAAATGCATTTTTTCTTCTTCTTCTTCTATAGAGTATTGCCCATAATTTTTCAGGTTTCTTTTTTTTTTTTTTTTTTTTGATAATCTGAACATTTTTATGTCTCTCTCTCTCTCTCTCTCTTTGAGGAGGAGGGGGGGAGATTTCTAAAGATCATTTTTCATTTTTAAAAGCATTTTGCTACTTGGAAAATTTTGGCGTTCATATTTTCAAGCAAACTTTGAGCGTGAGTTTTTCGTGAGTCTAATTAACGAAATTGCTTTTGCACAATATGCGTTTTCGATTTTGAGCAGTATTAAAAAACTTTTTGATAAAACAAAGAAATTCTGAAGTTCTTGATAATAGAAACTGGAAAGTTATAAATTCTTATTTACTTTGTCGGGTTTTTATTTACATTCATATTATTAAAATATATAAATTACATTATCACTCTATTTATTACTTTTTTGCCTAAAGCTATAGTATGGAGTAAATATTTTAAAATTATATTTATAAATATAAATTAGGATTTATACTCAAAAGAATTAACAATAAAGGAAAAGTTATGCAAAAAAATATCACCATCCTGGAGCAACTAATTAAATATCAGCATTTTTTTACACCTGATGCAGGATTTCGTTAAATTCTCAATCACTCTATTTATCAGGCAATATAGAAAGAATAGAATTCGTCTCTGATAATAAATGATGTAGTATAGTAAATAACTAGCTGAACCCGATAAAATATAAAGTAATAATTATCATGCTTAACAAGAAATCTAAACACACTCCATGTGAATGTTCGAATGAAATGAAACCCGGAAGTTTTCTGTTAATGATCAAAAACACCGACCGATATTCGTATCGAATAAAGAAGTCAGATTAAATTACCTATAGAGATAGCCTATACTAGTTACAACCCATTCAACTAGTAGTAGAATAGTAATCAATTTAAAATCGTTTAACTTTCAAAACTAGATTAGAACTTAGCTCATGTAAAGCTGCCACATCTGCAGCAAAATTGCCCTACTGCCAATGCACTTGAATACTGCTTGATACATGCTAATCATGCTATACAATACATATTAATAAAATAGTTCAAAGCCTACGAATTTTATTCTCCGCATTTTGTGCATTAGATTTCCGATTTATAGGTGGATATTCAGGACATAATATTTCTAGAATCCCATAAAGTGTCAGATGAAGTAAAAGATTATATCTAAATTTAGTGGAGGTCCTGTTTTGAAGCATGCATGCATACTTGTATTTGATGCTTCATGCACTCCTCTGAAACAATTGTACTCAAAAAAGAATGAGTATGCTCAAGTCCTCATTCTTAAGTAGATATTTTCTTAACAGTAAATACCCCGATCGAATCCAGAAAACTGAACAACACAGTGGTAGGAGAAAAAAAACCGTGCGAAAAACCAGTTGCAAGGACACTCTCCACAACCCAGTATTTTCAACCTCAGCCACTTTGCGGTCCACAGTAGGCCGAGTTTTCGGGACTTGACTGTGTCAGTAGTAGACACATGTTCATTTTGCTATGTTTTTAAAAATATGTAGTTTGGAAAAATGTTTAAGCATGGTGAAACCTCTGTTCGGACATGCAAAAGCTGATTTATTTATTTATTTTGAGTTTCTAAATTAATTTGAACATGAATTATAAGCATTTCATATTTAGTGAAAATCCTTGGCTATATTCAATTGACATTTGAAATTCTCTTGTCCATTAGATTCCAAATAGACGATTCAATCTGCTTTGGTCTTCTTTTTCTCTCTAGCAAATGATTTTTTTTTTTTTTTTCATGTTCTCCTTGCATTTTCTTTTTTTTAATTTAATGGGACCAGTAAGGCAATTTCGACCTAAAATTCGATTTTTACTTTTGAATATCCATTAAAAAGTTTGAACTTTTATCTTTCCAACCAAGTGCTAGAGTGCTATGTTCGCCACTGGTCACCGAAGTCCCGGAAAAATTGACTGATTTTACAGTCGTTAATAGTTAAGATATGATAAAGGAGGAACTTCCATAATACTACATAAATGTATACCACGTAGTATACCACGACTTACTTCTGAAAATGAAATTGCCTACTATTGATATTATATTGAATGAATTTTGAATTTCACACATAAAATCTGTTGTTGTTTTTTTTTTCTATCGCAGTGATGTAGTGTTTAAAATTTTGGAAATTTGCTTAACAATTTCATATATTAAGTTATTCTATTCCTCTAAAATTACTTAAAAGGTATTATTCTGGATCAATTACTTTGCTTTTGCAGGACGTAAAGATCTAAAGTTGTTTGATCACCATAAACTTCAAAACTCAGAGGGGATCATATCCTAAAATAATACGGTTTCATGAAACTTTTTAAATACTTGCTGTCCAAGATCCAAGAATGCACCACTGCCCTTTTCTCGGAACCGAAAACAAACTATATGTCTAATAAAGATTATGGGGGGACAATTATAGTAATTAACCTTAATGTCTAACGCATGGATTACAGCCTAAGCTCGAATCAATCGATCGAAAGAAGGGAACTGCTGCATAAGTGATCCGATCCAGCTATATTACGTTCATGATCATAAATTACGCATGTTTGAGAGGTAGCCACTTGATGGAACAGCTGGTTCGCCGTTTAATGTCTTCAATTATTGATGCATATTTCGATCCTTTTTGATCCACCTTCTTCATTATAAAACCCCAAAAACTCAAATTTAAATTTTGAAATAGAAACATTAAAAAATTGAACTAAGTGTTACATAGTATTGCACCGAGAACTAATTCGTAATACAATTATAAAGTGCGTTCAGTTTTCATTACAAATATACAAATAAAAGGTGTCAAAAATTACCTAAGATTTCCATTGAACAAAAAACTAAGTTTTTTTTCCTTATTAACTTAATTATTTTTGAAACACAAAGTTAGGGAATGTGGGACAGAGTGAAATAGTTAAGATGACTTACTTTTTCAAATGATCAAATTAGAAACTTGTATTGAAAATTACAGTACATAAAGAAAGAACTATGTATTTTATGACAAGACTTATATTGAAATATTATACTTTATTTTCGACGGGTTTTTCTTTTCTTTCTTCTTTTTCTTTTTTTCCCCCTTTTTTATGGGACAAAGTGAAAAATAAAACATTTTTTAAATGAAATATTTTTCATTTGATTATTAAGAATCATTTTGATCAAATGAATGAGTAAATAAAAAAAGGAATGAATAAATAATGAAACAGTAAATGGATAAATAAATAAATCAGTAAATAAATTAATATATGAGTAAAAAACGATGCCTGAATTGAATAAGGGAATTAACAAATGAAGGAATGTAAATGAATAAATTAATGAATGTATACTAAACAATTTAAAAAATTAATGAATAAGAAAACGAAGTGAACTATTTCCCTTGCCTCACGTACACTGGACAAACTGTATATCAAAACATGCCTAATATTAACTAAATATGTACTGCACTGGACGTTAGTAGAGCTCAATTAATACTCAAAATATTAATTACAAATACTGTATCATTTTATTACGACAAAACTATTTTTGACAAACCCCAAATTCCTACAATATATGGAAAGTTTTAAAAATCACTTGTACGGTAGAATGAGATAAGACGCCGTATTGTATAGTATGCACAAGATGCCGTATTTTACCCACAAGTCTATGGAAAAACAGCTTGCCAGTCAGTTGGAGTGAAGGCGTGTTCACATTCAGTATATGCAAATAGTTTTTGTTGATTATTCACAGGATAGAGCAGTTGTCTAAGCACATAAAAATTCCTTGCTGCTACAGAATGCAATTTCAAACAGTATTTTAAAAATCTAATCAGAAAAAAAAAATTCAGCTAATCTAGATGTAATAGATAGAACAAGATTTAGGAAAATGCAGGCTCAACTGAAGAAAGCTGGGTGTGTCCTTTCAAATTCGTATTAGGAGTTTTAAGTACAAGAATTCATCGAACTCAGTGACGCAGAGTGAAAAGAAGGGTGTAAGTATAGCACTACATGAAATCGTTTTATGTGAATAGTCCTTTAAATTGACAAGGGTGTGGGTAAAAAACTCACGTTTTTAATAGTCTTTTTAAAAGTTCAGTCTGTCATACATAGTTTGACTAAAGATACAGGATTTAAGTGAATTTATCACATTTCTAGTAATTCATTTTTTCCTTATTTATTTCAGAATACACTTCAAAATATTGTTTAGTCTGCCTTGCAGCACTGTTATCCAATCGATGTAAGTTGATTAAACTATATCCTTGAATGTTCAGTCCTGTCATCCGATATTCACTTAACCGACGTTCGGTCAGAGATGCGAGGGCAGATCCTACGTGAATTATGTATTTACTCAAGTCCCTTCGCTATCGTATCACACAAAGGTAGGGTAAACTCCCCCCCCCCCCCCAGGCCCGTCATTTCAAGTTTTTCCAGGGGGGTCAAAGGGTGCAGACACAGTGCAATTTCATCGGAAAACAACAAAAACCACGCCCACTTATATGTAAATATATTGATTTCTCAAAGTCAGGGGGGTTGACCCCCTGACCGCCCTAAATGACGGGCCTGCCCCCCCCCCCCCAAAAAAATACAACAATAGTCAGATACAGCTTTTTTTACGAGGCTGGAAAATACTCCTTGACATTTTTAGAGAAGTGAAATTCCATTTGGAGGAGTGAAATATACGAGAACAGTGAAGGATATAACAGTGATCAGTCCCATAAAATTAAATTTTTGCTATGAAATGGAAAATGACAAGGGAAGAAGAAATAAGTATACAATTTTGATTCTTAACATTTAGAATGTTTGATAATTTGTATATGTATAATAATTTTAAAAAATTGCAAAGCACTGAAATGTAAAATTTTTAAATGCCGCTTGCTCCCCCCCCCCTCCTCCCCCTTTTTTTACTGGGCGTATTTTTATTCAAAATAGAAAGCGTGAAAATTCGCTTGTCTAAATTTTTGCGGCGTATTTCCGATTTTTTTTAATCGCTGAATCGGAAAATAAACTTTCTTTTTACCCACTTACGTCAGGATTTTTTTTTTTTTTTTTAGAAAATCTCAAATTTTTGAATTGTTCAAAAGTTGAAAAACCAAAATATGTGACATGGAAAAAAAGGCCATTTTTGTAATAATCATATTCATATAGGGGTCATTTTCACCATATGCTTACATTTCAGAATTTTTAAGTAATCTTTTTTACTTGCTATTTTCTTTTAGAATCACTAACAGATGTTTTGTCACATATTTTAGGTGTGTGAAAAAGTAATTAGTTGTACACTTTGATGCATAATTAAGTATTCAAATGCTGTTGTAAATCTTTTAGTTGCGAGGAAAATTGTCGTCTGTTACCATACAAAATCAATATGAAATCTCACTTTTAAACTATATCAAAATGCCTAGAACCTTCATTTGAAATTATTTGCGTCCCTGAAGCTTAAAACGATGTTTATGATTATTAAAATATTGATCAAAAACTGTATAGTAACGGATTTGACCAGTAACGGACTTGACATTTCAACCAAAATGTAAAATTGTGACTAGGTTGTCGAATTTAAAAATTAAACAACAATATGCATTTTCTTAGAGTTGTTTTATAAACAATATTTCGGGGTAAAAGTTGAGAAAAAATAAAAATTAATACTAAAATCTTTTATAACAGACTTGACAAAGAATAAAAATACGCATCTGGAAGAAATCTTGTGCGAAACGCCACAGCAATACTTCTCGACTCAGGAAAACAAAATGGTACGAAATAGTTACGTTACTAGTTCGTTAAGTTAACTGAATACGTGTTACCATCTTTTGACTGCAATAAATACCTTTTTTAACTGAATTAATCTTAGGGTAACGGACTTGACAAGAGCTGCCGGACAAAATATATTCATACATTTCTTAATGAAAAAAAAATACTATTGTCAATATTTATTATGAATATCATATATATACTAATAGTCAATATATAAAAATAATTTATTGTATATACTTTTTTATACAATTAATTGTATAGAAAAATTGTTGAACTTGCGAAAATTGGAAATGGACAAGCGTTTTTACCTTGATTCTCATTTTTAGATTTATATAAAAATAAATAAATAAATTTCAATAATTTTTTTGAGTGATAGAATTTTTTGGGGGGTATTTCTTGCTTAAAATAATTGTTCGCATTGAATTTAAAATATAAGTTATGCTTCAAAATCGTCTTTTTAATCTCCGGACAGCAAATGTAAGCAAATTTTGAAAATGACCCATAGTCTTTTTTTTAAATCTAACGTACTTATGCAGAACATATGAGGGGTTGGAGGTAGAGCGGAGAGGATCATTGATCTCTTCAGTTTTAACATGAAAATTTTTACAAAATGAGTCTAGTTTTCAATTTCATTACACTTTTTTTTTCTTCCAACACTCAATTATTTCTCGAGCTCCTTTATTCAAAGCAATTAAACGAGGATAGGTTTCTCCTCTTTATTAGATTTTAATAAATGTATCCTAAACTGTGAATATACACGTAAACACACAGTAACAAGTCGTTTATACTGAAACGAGTCAATCATGCAAAGGAAAAAATCATCTTTCTAATTCAGAATAATCCATTCTAGAAGAAACTGTTTATGGCGTTTTAAGTATGCTTTTGTTCACTCGTCAAAGTAACTTTGTCACTAAAAAGTTTTGACACTATAAAATAACTTTGCTATTTTTAACTATATATTCTTTATTAAAAAAAATGATAAAGGTAAATGTGATAATTGAAAGGTTACAATATTTTCTTCCAAATAGGTACAAAATTATACTATCTAAAATATTATTTTTCTGCTGTTAGTACTATTAGTTTTAGTTCTTTTTATGTAATGCTTTGAATTATAATTTTCAAAAATTAATTTCGTTCGGATAACAGGAATTTTGGATAATCAGGGTTCGAATCATTGTACTATATTTATTTAATCATGACATGATAAATTTTCGGAATAAATATATGCATATTGTATTATCAAACTTAAAATAAAGAAAGTTCTTAGCTTAAATATATACACTGCTCGACATTGAAAATGCAACACCAAGAAGGAGTGGTCAGAAATTGATGAAATTTGGTAAGAAGACAGAGACAGCATGGAACAATAAGTGATATTTATTTCAAAATAAATAAGCAAAATTTAGAGCGAGGACGGCGTCGGCTCAGTAAGAAGTAGGACCACCGCGGACAGCGATGCACGAAGAAACACGTCTAGGCATGGAGTCAATAAGCCTGCGGATGGTGTCTTGAGGGATGGCACTCCATTCCCTTTCAACCATTTGCCACAGTTCGTCCTCTGAACAAGGCAGTGACAGGTTCTGCAAACGGCGTCCAATCACGTCCCACACATGTTCGATTGGTGACAAGTCAGGAGAGTATGGTGGCCAGGAAAGCATCTGTACACCTCGTAGAGCATGTTGGCTGATTCGAGCACTGTGAGGCCGGGCGTTATCCTGTTGAAAAATTGCATTTGGCAGACCCTGAAGGTAGGGGATTGCCACCGGCCGCAGTACATTATCTACATATCGTTGGGCCGTCATAGTGCCCCGAATACGAACTAGAGGTGATACGGAATTGTATGCAATAGCGCCCCAAACCATTATGCCACGTTGTCGTGCTGTGGGGCGTTCCACAGTTACTGCCGGATTCGATCTTTCTCCACGTCGACGCCACACACGTATGCGATGACTATCGCTGGACAAACAGAAGCGGGATTCATCTGAGAACACTACAGTTTGCCATTCTGCCATCCACGTCGCTCTGGTCCGGCACCATTCCAAACGTTGGAGTCTGTGCTGTGAGGTCAATGGCAGTCTTCTTAGCGGCGCCCTGATTGCAGGCCACGTGCAACCAGTCGACGGGAAATGGTTCTGGTCGACACAGGAACATCCAGGGTACCTTGCACGTGCTGCAGAATCGACGTACTAGTGACTTGCGGGTCCGCCACAGCTTGTCGGTGAATCCGTCGATCCAAGCGGTCTGACGTCACTCTGGCTGCACCTGCACCCCTCAATGTGGCTACATTTCCTCTTTCCAATCATCTCCGACACAGCCGATGCACAGTGCTTGCATCCATATGGGTATCAGCTGCAATTTGACGTATGGACCAACCTCCCCAAATCAGTCCGATCACCATACCCCTTGTAAAGTCGTCTATATGCTGGAAGTGTCTTCGTTGAGGACGGCGTGGCATTTCCTCCTATCACACGTATCCTTCGAGACAAAATCCAAATTTCTCCGATAATTAGTCTGGCAGAAAAACCAACATGAACATAGCCCACAAATCAACTTCATTCTCTTATATCTTACTTCACGTGCGTCGGAGAGCTGCGCATTTCATATCATTTGCATAACTCAGTAACGTGCGTCTACGGTAAAATTTGCATGAATTTCTGACCACTCCTTCTTGGTGTTGCATTTTCAATGTCGAGCAGTGTACTTAATCATAAATATTTTCTTCTCTTCCTCTCCTTTTTAGAATGAGTTGATTTTAAGGAAATGGCATTTTCAAATTAAAAATTTTTCTAGCATAGTTGCATAAAAAGTTAAATATTTGCCACAAAAGTAACTATATGAATCATATTCGTTGCTCTTTTTTTTTTTTTTTTTTTTTTTGAGTAATGACGAATTGCTATTTATTTTCGTTTTCAACCTCAGTTGCAGCGTAGTTCCTTTTTCAGATTGGACTCAGAGTCTACCACCAGGTGGGTGCCCGTTGCTCCACTTCCTTGGACATCCACCGGCCCCTGATCAAGGGTTGGAAAAACTACCTTTCTTTTGTAGCGAACTACAGCTACAACTACTTTGTTATAAATGTAGTTAACTACAACTACAGCTACTTTTTCTGACATGTAGCGACTACAAACTACTTTTAAATTGTAGTCGCTACTCGCTACTTTTTAAAGAATAAATAAATAAAAAGCATATACCGTTTGAGGATTGACCGAAAACATTCGAAAAGTGGTTTACATTAATAAATTAACTCATTTGAATATGTAGTAGAACTAAGAAGTGTCTTTTAATTTATTTGTTACTTTTCCTTTTTGTTCCTTTTTTTTTTTTTTTTTGCTAAAATTTGTCCTTTTTAGTCTTTCTTTACAATTTGTACGAATATTCGCCACAAGAAAGGGTTCAAAATTTAAATGATTGAAAGAATTCAGCCTTCAATTTTTTTCAAATTTCTTGCCAGTGAATACTTAGGAACGTGAAAATTATTTGAAGGGATATAAAAATTATGATAACAAATAAACCAATGATATCAAACAGATAGAATGTATTTCGTCAAAATGATGTATCTAAGGATCAGCTCATATTTTTATGATTCTTATTTCTTATTGCGTTCGCTGCTGTACTCGTGTATAAGATTTGCACCAGTCAGAGTTAATTAAATAACCTTGTTCTTTTCCCTTCATTCTCTGTTTTTTTTTTATTATTTTTTTTTTCATTTTATTTTTTTTTTCTTTAATTTAAAAGTAGTTTCTAGAAATCGCAACAAACTATTATTTTTTTGTATCGCGCAACTCACTACTCTACTTTTTTAAAAAAGTAGTGCGCTACACTACAAACTACTAAAAAATGTAGCTACTACAGTAGTTTCGCTACTTGTAGCGAGCTACTTCCGACCACTGCCCCTGATACTTCGGGTGGTGGTGTTTATGTCCTGCACGCACGCACGACCGCCTACAAACACCACATACACACCTGTCAACATCCACAACAACAAAAGCATAAATTGAATTCAAAATATCAAAATTAAATTTATTTATTTTTTTTTTTTAATTTTTATTCACCAAAATGTGATTTCGTGACAAGAGTTAAGGCAGGGTTGCCAGACGTCCCGGATTTCAAGGGACAGTCCCGTCTTTTGAGAAACTGTCCCGCGTCCCGGGGAACAATGATACGGGACGGCTAAAGTCCCGTATTCTAGCTAGAAGCAACATTTTACGAAACAAGACATTATTTTGAGAAAAAATAAAGTAAAACAAAAAACGTAAAATGGAGTGATAAGAAAATAGATTGAATCATAATATTTTTCTGTTCTGAAGTGTAATGTTAGTCTTATGTTCAGTTAGAGCCGAAATTATTGTGATAATTCATTTAACAAAGACGTAGTTCATTTTAAAAGTGGTGCAGCTCCTTGTAAATGATTTTACTGTCCTTTATTATATAAAGCCATTCTTAAATATTTCCTCATGAAAGAAATATAAGTGTTCAGCTACTATTAGTCACTGGATAGTTATCTTTTCAAATGTGCTTTGCTTCGCTCTTATTCTAAAAGAAGTAACTAAATGTAATTCCATTTAGCAAACAAATACATATTTAAAAAATATGAAGATACACCATTTTTACAATGAATGACACATATATAAATTACTATGAGTTTTATGCAAAAAAAAAAAAAAAAAAAAGACACAATAAAGCTTTGAAAGAATTATTACATCAGTGAAACCAAATAGCAGATATGATTTGAAAAAAAAAAATCCCCGACATTATGTTAGGACCATTTTTATGTATAATATTTAAAAAACTACACAGTTTTTTTTTATAAAGATATTGAATATTAAATTTGTATTTGTTCTAGGTTAATTTATTATTTAACTCTGCGTCTGCTCAACTGTAATCAAGATTTTTGTGTCGTTAAAATTATTTTGCACGTATTAAAATTTTCCCTTTGGTATGTCTGGAATTTTGAAAAAGTACATGCTAAACATTAATCATCACTAAAAACGACTATTATACACTGCTCGACATTGAAAATGCAACACCAAGAAGGAGTGGTCAGAAATTCATGCAAATTTTACCGTAGACGCACGCACGTCACTGAGTTATGCAAATGATATGAAATGCGCAGCTCTCCGACGCACGTGAAGTAAGATATAAGAGAATGAAGTTGAAAAGTGGGCTATGTTCATGTTGGTTTTTCTGCCAAGCTAATTATCGGAGAAATTTGGATTTTGTCTCGAAGGATACGTGTGATAGGAGGAAATGCCACGCCGTCCTCAACGAAGACACTTCCAGCATATAGACGACTTTACAAGGGGTATGGTGATCGGACTGATTTGGGGAGGTTGGTCCATACGTCAAATTGCAGCTGATACCCACATGGATGCAAGCACTGTGCATCGGCTGTGTCGGAGATGGTTGGAAAGAGGAAATGTAGCCACATTGAGGGGTGCAGGTGCAGCCAGAGTGACGTCAGACCTCTTGGATCGACGGATTCACCGACAAGCTGTGGCGGACCCGCAAGTCACTTGTACGTCGATTCTGCAGCACGTGCAAGGTACCCTGGATGTTCCTGTGTCTACCAGAACCATTTCCCGTCGACTGGTTGCACGTGGCCTGCAATCACGGCGCCCGCTAAGAAGACTGCCATTGACCTCACAGCACAGACTCCAACGTTTGGAATGGTGCCGGACCAGAGCGACGTGAATGGTAGAATGGCAAACTGTAGTGTTCTCAGATGAATCCCGCTTCTGTTTGTCCAGCGATAGTCATCGCATACGTGTGTGGCGTTGACGTGGAGAAAGATCGAATCCGGCAGTAACTGTGGAACGCCCCACAGCGCGACAACGTGGCATAATGGTTTGGGGCGCTATTGCATACAATTCCATATCACCTCTAGTTCGTATTCGGGGCACTATGACGGCCCAACGATATGTAGATAATGTACTGCGGCCGGTGGCAATCCCCTACCTTCAGGGTCTGCCAAATGCAATTTTTCAACAGGATAACGCCCGGCCTCGCAGTGCTCGAATCAGCCAACATGCTCTACGAGGTGTACAGATGCTTTCCTGGCCACCATACTCTCCTGACTTGTCACCAATCGAACATGTGTGGGACGTGATTGGACGCCGTTTGCAGAACCTGCCACTGCCGCGTTCAGAGGACGAACTGTGGCAAATGAATGAAAGGGAATGGAGTGCCATCCCTCAGGACACCATCCGCAGGCTTATTGACTCCATGCCTAGACGTGTTTCTTCGTGCATCGCTGTCCGCGGTGGTCCAACTTCCTACTGAGCCGACGCCGTCCTCGCTCTAAATTTTGCTTATTTATTTTGAAATAAATATCACTCATTGTTCCATGCTGTCTCTGTCTTCTTACCAAATTTCATCAATTTCTGACCACTCCTTCTTGGTGTTGCATTTTCAATGTCGAGCAGTGTATCTTCCTCGCCAAGACAGGCCAGGCAATTGAGGGATCAAGGGAAATCAATCAAGGGAAGTGTTTGTCAATTGCCACCTCGGTTTTGGGAAATTAATACTTTTAGATATAAATAAAAGTGGTTTTTGCTGATATTTGGCATAATTTGCATTGAATATATACCCTGTGCCCCCCCCCCCCCAGGCAAAATTCAAAATGAAGGGCCTGCATCATTAAAAAGGGGGTTAATCGCAGATAAACACGAACTTCCCAATATTTAGTGCTTAGACCTTACCCACTCTTATTCATGAAGAAAAATAACTTTGCTATGGTAAAAAAGGTAGTCTTTGTTCATATGGTCATAGCGTTTCTCCCCCCCCCCCCATCTTTATGAGAAACGTTTGATGTCAAAGTCAAGGTTGTAAAAATTTGATTTTTAGTTTTCATCTCCCCCCCCCCTCCAAGGATCCTGTCCCGTATTTACAGTTCTTAAATCTGGCAACCCTGGTTACTGCAAGTAGATGACACTGCACAAATAGTTGAGACTCGCAAAGAATAAACTGTAAGGTGAGCATTTTGCAAATTCATAATTTTGACTAAAAGAGCATTTAGTTCTTTGTTTCATGCCTTTTTAATTGAAATTATAAAATGGTTTTTAAATTTGCAAAGCATACCTTCCAGCTCATTCACTGTTAAGTCTCAACTACTAGTGTAGTGTCAGTGCAACCTAATCCTCAGGAAGGGAGGGGGTGCTGCAAAGAGTTATAAGAGACAGTTACCCTTTCCTAATCCCCCAAATGATGGGGCTGGAGGAATTATTAAGAAAATATAGGAATTGGACAATTGGAGTAATGAATGAGCATGGTGAACCGAAATGGCTGCCGCGGGAGTCCTATCTTTCATTCACGTTAACTCGTTGTCTGAATAAAGAAAAAGAAATTACCAGAGTAACGAAAGTGAACGAAAGTAGGGACTCCCGTTATTTACAAACCCAGGTGACAAGCACGCCTGAATGCACGGTGTCTCCGCGGTGAGGGTGGCTTTGTTCTCTCCCCCTATCTTTCGCAGGTTCCGCTATTTTCTGAATTTCTCACGAAATATTGGTACTTTCCAGACACGTGCGAAACGCCTCTTCGGCGGCTCAGGAAATGAAAAAAAAAAAAGAAAAAAGAGGGGTCCTAACTTTTTCTTTTTTTCACTAGTAGTAGTCGGAACTACATAAGGAACGAATGTAGTTCCGACTAACTACTGAAATTTAAGACTTGGAAACCAGGTTTGAAAGTATTAGTCTTTTTGAAATCAAAACTGCATTTCAATTAAAACTGTGAAACAGAAAAACACATGAAAATTAATCAGTATTTATATGAAAAAGAAGGAGCAAATCCGTAAAAACTAATCCAAACAATAGAAAAAATAATGAAACTATTTTCTAATACTAATATTAATTATATGGCAACTACATTTAAATATGTGTGAAATAAAGAGAAAAACTCGAAAGCGTCACAATAATTTCGAAAGATAATTTTTTTATTGCATACACAGTTAACATGAACATAAATATGAATAAGTTGTATTACACTAGTATTAACTGTATGGAATGAATACAAGCATCATCACTTTATGCCAAACGGCAATAAATACAAGCTTATGTGAAAAGCATATTTTTTGCGCTATAATTATCTGAGTCAAAAATTAACATCATTAATGTTAATTTTTGGTGGGAAAAAAATAAATTGCAATGAATGTGTTGAATTGAAATAAAGTGAAATACTTTTTACTGTTCCTAAAATGTGATACAATATGTTGTTCAAAAAAGCTCAAAAGCACATAATATGAAATCATAGGAATAGTTTTTTAACAAAATATTTCTTTACATATAATAATGCATAGAAACATATGACTAAAATAACTGACATAATACAATAAATAGTGCAGTCAATGAGTGCTCAAAATAGGGGTGTAGAGTGCATGGAATATGCGAGAGTATTTGACTTCAGAATATTGTTTGGGGTAGTTAGTAAGCAAACATACTGAAAGTCCCCGACCCTGTGGGGTGAGCTAAAAGTGGGAGGAAGGGGGGAAGCAAATTTTGGGTCTCTCGAAAACTCAAGGAAATGGTGGGAAAAATGGGTTCAAAATAAAAATTCAAGCTAAATAAACTTCCTATAACAGTGTTTCTACGCATATTTGTCGAATTTTCAATAATTTTCCGGGTGTATGTTGTGAAAAAAAATAATTTTCGTCAAACTTTTACGCCTAGTGCCTTCTAAGGTCATTTTCCCTTAGAAATGTTATTGACAAAATTATAGAGCTTTAAAGTTCTTTCAATTTAATATGCTACTTTGCTATCTTTTATTGGACCAATCGAAAGTTATAGAGTTTTAAACTCGCGCCTTCATGCTAAAAATAGAGTAACTTGCCATTCACAAAAATCAAACTGACGAGCAAAGGGATCGCGCGCTTCCTCTTTTTTCAATAGACTCGACATTTCTGATTGGCAATGAAGAAGTTGTTATAGATTATGGCAACACAAATGATGTCACGCTTTCAAGGGAACCCCCCCCCCCCTCCCCTAATTCTGGGGGTTCAGTTTGAAATTGTGACTTTCTGGCAAGGGGGAGGGAAAAGAGTAAAAAGAAGTTTGACGCCTAGCATTTTTTAATAAAAAGATGCTTATAAAAAGTAGCTTAAGAAAAGTACTGAATGACAAAGCTAGAGGGGTGTCCAAAATGCTGATGAAAGTGTGACATCATTTATGGACCGACCCACAGAGAAATCGGACAACGATTTGAAGAATTATATGCAGTGTGAATTGGCTTCCTATCCTTGGTATTATTTAACGAGAGTGAACTGCGGAAGTGCAGAAAGTTAGCATTTCCCCTGTAAGACATTTATTAGGAGTAATTAGTAGGTAAACATACTAAAAGTCCCCGACCCTGGGGGTGAGCTAAATGTAGAAGGGGGTGTTAGCATATTTTTGGGGTTATGATTATATTCCGGAAATGGAAGAAAAAATGGTCTCCCATTTGAAATGAAAGTTAACTTAATGTGCTGTGAAATTGTTTTCATATATACACTGAAGTGACAAAAGTCATGGGATACCTCTTAATATCATGTCGGCCCTCCTTTTGCCCGGCGAAGTGCAACAACTCGACGTGGCATGGACTCAACAAGTCGTTGGAAGTCTTCTGCAGGAATATTGAGCCATGCTGTCTCGATAGACGTCCATAATTGTGAAAGCGTTGATGGGGCAGGATTTTGGGCACGAACAGACCTCTCGATGGTGTCCCATAAATGCTCAATGGGATTCATGTCGGGCGATCTAGGTGGCCAAATCATTCGTTGGAATTGTCCAGAATTTTCTTCAAACCAATTGCGAACAGTTGTGGCCTGGTGACATGGCGCATTGTCATCCATAAAAATCCCATCGTTGTTTGGGTACATGAAGTCCATGAATGGCTGCAAGTGATCTCCAAGTAGCTGCACATAAGCATTTCCAGTCAATGTTCGGTCCAGTCGCACTAGAGGACCAAGTCCATGCCATGAAAAAACAGCCCACACCATTACGGAGCCACCACCAGCTTGAACAGTGCCTTGCTGACAGTTTGGGTCCATGGCTTCGTGGGGTCTGCGCCACACTCGAACCCTACCATCGGCTCTTACCAGCTGAAATCGTGACTCATCGGACCAGGCCACGGTTTTCCATTCATCTAGGGACCAACCGATATGCTCACGTGCCCACGAGAGTCGCTGCAAGCGATGTCGTTCTGTCAGTAAAGGCACTCGAGTCGGTCTTCTGCTGGAATAGCCCAAGAAATCCAAATTTCTCCGCACAGTTCTAGCAGACACGTCCATTGTACGTCCCACATTGATTTCTACGGTGATTTGACGCAGTGTTGCTTGTCTGTTAGAATTTACGACTCTTTGCAGACGTCGCCGGTCTCGATCTTTAAGTGCAGGCGGTCGACCACTGCGCTGTCCATGGTGGGATGTTATGCCTGAAATTTCATACTCTCGGCGCACTCTTGACACAGTGGATCTGGGAATGTTGAATTCTCTAACGATTTCCGAAATGGCATGACCCATGCGTCTAGCTCCAACTAACATTCCGCGTTCAAAGTCTGTTAATTCACGTCGTGCGGTCATCATCACGTTAAAACCTCTTCACATGAATAACTTGAACAGAAATGAAAGCTCTGTAAAAGCACTGCGCATTTATACCTGTTCTATGCGATGCTACTGCCATCTGAAAATTTGCATATTGCTATCCCATGACTTTTGTCACTTCAGTGTATTTATCACATTTTCAATGGTTTTCGAAGAATACGTTCTTGAAAATCGATAATGTTTGAAAAGAAGACTTGTTATTTTCAAATAGGCACTCAAGGGATCTGTAATATGCCGCAATTATGCGACAAGGACCCTGAAGGTTTTTTTGCGTCTCGAAAATCCAACGGCTGAACACTTGAACTGCGGATTCAAGCCTGATACCAAATGCATGCAAAGTCTTATCCCAACCACCACGACACCTAACTGACAAGCAATCAAAAACTATGAATTTATAACATGTGCACTCAATTCTATTGTTCTTATTGAAATGAGCATGATGACGTTATATCATGATAATTAACATTTTAATGATAGGAATAATGTAAATGCAATCGACACGCAGCATCTTTTTGTAATTATAGTTTTTATTATTATTACTAATTACATTTTGAAAATATTTACATGGAATATAGACTGACTGTAATTAGAAAATCAAAATCTAATCTTTTAAGATGACATCTTGGTTTTCTTCTGAACTGGAAGGGTTAAGTCATGTCCACCAGCAGTGGAAAAGTTGTCCTAAGATATTGGTAGTGCAAAAAATTGATGTCATCGTCGTCACCTGCGTCCTGGACTAATGTTTCGACACCGTTGTTGCAACTGCCCTTGCAATGCAGACATGCTAAGTAGTTTAACTAATGATTTTATACAAGTGCACCTTCCGGTGTCACATCCCTTTGGGTATCGGTCAAAATTATCTACAAGATTTCATCGGGAGTAACATCCAATTCAAGCAGTTTCGGAACTATGAGTTGGTCAATGGTCATTCCTCCTATCCCAATTCACAATCCGATGCTCCACATTAAGTTCCTCCCCTAGCTATAGGTGTACTCTGGGGTACGGTGGAGTTAAGAGATCAGTCTTCATGTTAGCAGCTACTTTAATAAATGATTTGTAGCGGAACTCGTTGAGACAATTTTTTGTGGCTGGAACACCATACCATGAGAGATACTTAAATTCCCAACAGTCTCAATGGTGTTCATTTAAAGAAAAACTGTTGATGTATACCTCAGATACATGTTTTATAATTTTAGACGTTTGGTACAATTGGACAAACCTCCTTTCTCTTGAGATGAGCTGCGTATCTTAAATTTTGCAGGAATATTAAATAGTACACGTATTTTCGCTTTCATATTTTATCAGCAGAATGTTGCGATCAGTTGAGTATTTGGCTATCAAGTGAACAACCAGATCTACGTCCTCTCAAATAATAGCTAACAAAGAATTTTGCTATCTGGTGTTAGCTGTTTTCGCAATATCAACGTTAGCATCATCTAAAGCTCTGTGCTTTTTTATCCCGTTTTTCAACAGCTTCATCATTATCGCATTCGTCAGCTGATTCTTATTATGAAAGTTAGACAGGAAACCCTCTTGTTTGAATATCGTTCCAATTTTATTATTGACATTGATGTCTACACATCTTCTGAAGTGACATCGTCAAATCTATTTTGCCGCTTCTGTGCTCTCTGATTGATGTGTCGATGTACCCGTCAAAAACCAATGTGAAACATATCCCATTAAAATGGGTTGTCAGAAATTTAACGTAACCATCGCCAATGGTTTATGCAAAGAGTTTTGTAGACTAGGTATAATTCAACCGCGACGAGATGGCCGGTGTCAATCAAATGAGAAAACGAGTCCATTCCTTAAAATAGGTAGAATTTCTACCCATTCAAATTCCCCCATCAATTGTGAATGGCCCATTCCTCAATTTTCATCTGCGTATCACCCCTTTCTAAAAATGGACAATTCTGAAAAAAGGAGGAGTCATAGGCCATCTCTGCGAAGTTGAATTATATCCTCATTAACAACAAAGTCAAATTTAATTAAATCAATGTTGTT
The DNA here is from genome assembly GCA_038373865.1 of Uloborus plumipes. Taxonomy (NCBI): domain Eukaryota; kingdom Metazoa; phylum Arthropoda; class Arachnida; order Araneae; family Uloboridae; genus Uloborus; species Uloborus plumipes. Next base: position 45,093 of record JAXGGA010003620.1, read on the forward strand.
ATCAATTTCCCTATATGTATAATACAAAGCAATAAGTAACAGCCCCAAAGCCAGGGCTGAGGCAGAAACATGCAATACACCACCAATTCGTTTATTCCATCCATAGACTGCAGCAGTGGCGTACTTAGGGGGTGGGCTGATAGGGCTGCAGCCACCTCCGAAATTTTCCAAAAAAATTTTTTATTAATTTAAGCTGAAATGGTTTTTGTTTATTTATTTATTTTTCCTTTCTTGCTGAAATCAAGACATGAGAGGTTTTTTTTTTTTTTTTTTTTTTTTTTTTTTTTTTTTTTTTTTTTTTTTAATAAAATAAAATAAGGAAGAAAATTAAAAGAAAGGTAAAAAAATAAAATTCCTTTTTCTCTTTTTTTATATCTCCATCTTATTGTATGTGACGTGTGTGGTTATCTTATAATTCAATTTTGTTTACAGTTATTCCAAATATGTTTCAAAAACACGTTGTTCACTCATCTAATTCTGTAAAATTTCAGCAAATGTGTGATGGAAACGCAAAATTAGGAATATAGTAAAATAAATTTCAAAACTAATGCTAAGCTCAAATTTGCGAAAATATTGCATGCAGTTGTTTGAGGAACACCTTCTTCAATACAGAAAAATTTTCAAATTTCAATTTTATCATTTTCTATTTGCATCAAAACGCTTTCCGTCTCAACAGTAATTATCATGATAAAAACATATTTTTTAATGATATATTTTTGTCATCTGAAATTAGCATTGATATCAGAAATTCTAAACATTTACTTTTCTTAGCTACATTTTATAAGGTGCCCCGCCCCCTCCTCTCAAAGAGTCTCGGCTCAGCCCCCCCCCCCCTGAAATGATTTGTCTGCATACGCCGCTGGACTGCAGTTTGACTTTTTAGCACTCGTCAGCATGGACAGTAAACGAGCTGGGGGCAGAAATCCTACAGTCTATGGATGGAATAAACGAGTTGGTGGGTTATTACAAGTATGTAGAGTGCTGCCTTTCTGTACTTCCTCAGTCCATTAATTCACACTGCTTATACGTAATTCTAAATTTTCGTCGGATTTCTCTATGGGTCCGTCCATAAATGTCACACTTTCATCAGCATTTTGGACACCCCTTACTTTTGTCATTCAGTACTTTTCTTAAGCTACTTTTTATAAACATCTTTTTATTAAAAAATGCTAGGCGTCAAACTTCTTTTTACTCTTTCCCTCCCCCTTGCCACAAAGTCACAATTTCACTAACTGAACCCCCAGAATTAGGGGAGGGGAAAAGCAACACAAATGATGTCACCCTTGAAAGCGTGACATCATTTGTGTTGCAATAATCTATAACAACTTCTTCATTGCCAATCAGAAATGTCGAGTCCATTGAAAAAAGAGGAAGCGCGCGATCCCTTTGCGCGTCAGTTTGATTTTTGTGAATGGCAAGTTACTCTATTTTTAGCATGAAGGCGCGAGTTTAAAACTCTATAACTTTCGATTGGTTCAATAAAAGCAAAGTAGCATATTAAATTGAAAGAACTTTAAAGCTCTATAATTTTGTCAATAACATTTATAAGGAAAAATGACCTTCGAAGGCACTAGGCGTAAAAGTTTGACAAAAATAGCGAGTTTTTTCGAAAATTATTTTTTTCACAACATACACACGGAAAATTATTGAAAATTCGACAAATATGCGTAGAAACACTGTTATAGGAAGTTTATTTAGCTTGAATTTTTATTTTGAACCCATTTTTCCCACCATTTCCGCGAGTTTTCGAGAGACCCAAAATTTGCTTCTCCCCCTTCCTCCCACTTTTAGCTCACCCCCCAGGTTCGGGGACTTTCAGTATGTTTGCTTACTAACTACCCCTAACTATTCTGAAGTCAAATACTCTCGCATATTCCATGCATTCTATAATGTATTCATTTACTGGACTACATAGACATTTTGTGTGATAGCTTATTACAAAATAATTTAAAGCTTTAGTCATGAAAATTTTAACTTTTTGAACAAATATTTCTTTTTTAAATATTAAATCTATTTTAAGATCTCTTTCTTTTAGCCAATATGTATTTTATTCCATGTCGAGGTACTTCATATTTAAGAATCTTGCTTTCCCAAATGAAAGGTTGAAATACCGCCCTTGTGCAGGCTTCAAACGCATTCTTTGATTCAAGTCATGTAATCCGTTCCGTATAAAAGGCTTTTCCTTTTTTCATTGTACTCATTAAAAATTGCTCTTAAATTTGAGCATACAAACTTGGAATATTTAGAGCATATTAAAGGTAAATATAAGATATTGTCTCTTTAAGGCAGTACATTTATAGTAAAACAAAAGTCAACACCGTTATTTTTTGTTTTATTTTTTAAATAGGTGTTTTAAATTTCAAAACTATTATCCTCAAATAAATTTCAAAAGAAAAATACTTTAAAATAAAAAATGTTTTTTAAATCTAAAGACTATTTCTTTCAGCTTGATTTACACTAAAAAGTATGAAATAAAATAAGATTTGATTTCTTGATTAGAATATACATAACTTTCAGTTGATCTTAATACATTTTTATTTGGGTTAATGCTAAAGCAGCCAATAAAATTTTAACTTAAAAATTTGAGAGAAGAAATAGACGGTATTCTGTTTATTACGAATAGCGTTTAGTATACCGTCTATATTTTTTTCTCTCAATTTTAATTTTAATTTTATTGAATGCTTTAGCATTAACCTAAGTGTGAGTATATTATGAACAACTGAAGTTTTTGAGTACAGCAATCAAGAAATCAAATACTGATTTTATTTCACACTTTTTAGTGAGAAACAAGCAAATAGTCTATAGACTAAAAAACGTTTTTTATATTTTATTTCTATTAAAAGAAGAATTGATGAAAATGAATCGCGTTATATTATATTACCCTTGAATTTGAATTTCCTGGCTTTTATGTACTAATTTACACTGACCGCCTACTGCAACATTATTCCCATAACAAACCAAAGTGATTTCATTCAAATACGTTTTGAGTGTGTGTGTTTTTTTAAAAATAGATTTAAAAATTTTACTTACATTATAAAGACATAAATTTAAAAATGTTACTGGAAAAGTTAATTTATCCGTTAGGGAGGGTGAAGGACGGGCCCCTTGGGCCTCCCCTTAAATCCACTACTGTCCAGAATCGCTACTGGCAATAAATTAACTGCTGCCAAGCTGCGTTCCTAGAAAGTTTCTTACATGCTTGATGGTATTGATAGCCTAAAGCCTTGCGAGGCAATCTATACGTTTTGCATTTTCACTCTCAGATAGCAGATTGATAGTAACCGTCAGATATGGTGGAGTTTTGTCACCCCTGAAAAGGAATTGAAGACCCATAGCACTTCTACAAAAATGAATATAAGAATGAAGAACCTCGTTATAATAATGAGTCCCAGTGATTTCATCTCCTTCGAAGATGTGAAGGACTTTAAGACTAAAATCATGATTGCTCTCTCAAAGCGAGAACTCCGCGAGCCTTAAACGTAAGTTTTAATTACGTTGGAGGTGTAATTGCGTGTCCCCTGCTCTGTAGATGTTTATGAGTTCCGATCCGAATAGTTACCAGAACTAAATTTACCCTCATCTGAAAAGAGTGGCAAACCCACACATTATCTGTCAAATTTTGGAGGTCCCAAAACCACATAAAACGCCTTCCTTCTTTGGTGAGCAGACGTTGAAAGTACACATCATGAAGATCATTGGACGAACAGACCACCACTGTGCTGCTTTTAATGATCGCAGTAAGACGAGATATAATTCTTTCAATAGGCCATTGCATGAGTTTTACTATTTTCCCCGCTGCTAGTTCTTTTTTAATATATTGGCCGTCTGCAGCCGTGATGGCTTTTGGATGACCACTGCGAGCTATTAAACAGCTTTCTTACAGTTAGGAATGTTTTCTTAAGTCAACAAACGATGCTATCAGCGTATGCTGAACTCCGCAGTCACATTAGTCACTTCGACCATGCTCAATCTTTTCACTGATTAAAATTTTGGTAAAATCGTCTTCAAAAATGCCCATTGTGCGACATTTGACACTGAGGAAGAAACTCACCGTCTTCTAAACTGAGATATAAAGTATAATTGCTCACTTTAAGATGCTGAGCTCCCACCGCCATAGTTACTTAGCCCCTATGAAACTCCCACCCCCACTTCGTCGAACTGCATCCTCATGTGATAACATACCTGACATTCGTCAATGTCTTGGTTGGTCTTTCACTCCGCTCTGCTTTCTCTTTTCCTTGGTATGCTGATTTTTCAACTTCGTCCCTGATTTTTGCATACCAGTGTATATATACATACGCTATGCAACACTGAAAATGCAACAAGAAGGATTTGCCAGAAAATTGTGCAAGTTTCTGTGTAGAGGCGCCTCATTGAGTTGTGCGAATGATATGAAATGCTTAGCTCCCTGGCTCATGTTGAATAAGATAAATGAGGTGGAACCTACAAGATGAGGACACTTGATGCTATTATTTCTCTTAGGGATATCATTTCGTTATTATCACGGAGGACACGTGTAATAGCAGAGAATGCAAGACCACCGTCAACGGATGCCTTTATGAGGGGCATGTGATTGAACTGAAAAGGACACGCTGGTCCTTAACTCAAATCTCAGCTGACACACACAGGATGGGTCCATAGTGCACAAACTGTGGTGAAGGTGGGTGGTACAAGAATATGTGGCATATTTGAAGGATCACGGTGTAACCAGAGGGTCCTCAGCACATGTGGATCGACCTATCCGCCAACAAAGGTTGACGAACCTGCAGCCCTGCAAGCCACTTCTATCTCCATTCCTTAGCATGTTTAAGACACTTTAGACACTCATATACATACCAGAATTATTTTCCGTTGAATGAATGCTAGTGGCTTGCACTCACAGCGTCCGTTAAAAAGAGTGCCATTTTTCACACGTCATAGGCGGCAGTGTTTGCAAAAGTGTCAGACTAGAACATCGTGCACGAGGGAATGGCAGAGGGTCGTGGTCTTATATGAATCATGCTTATGTTTCTCCAACAACAGTCACTGCATACGAGAGTTGCGTTGACGTGGAGACAATTCAAATACAGCAGCCATTTTGGAAGACCCTACCCTACAGTGCGACAACGATTCATATTGGTTTAGGACGCAATTGCGTACGATAACAGGTCACCTATGATAGCCCATAAATTCGTCAATGATGTGATGCTGCCGGTGACATTTTTATGCCTTCAGGGAGTGCTCAAAACTCTTTACCAGCAAGATAACGCCCGACGGCACACTTTTTGCATTAACCAACATGCCTCTGCAAGGTGTACAGATGCTTTCCAGGCTACCTGTTTAAACTAAGTTTGAAAGCAATAGAGCACATTTGAGATGTTATTGAAGGACCTGCAGCCACTGCTACGTTCAGAAGATGAATTTGGGCAAATGGTTAACAGGGAATGGAGAGCCATTCTTAAGGAGCCCAGGTGTACATTCATTGGTTCAGTACTTATACCTGCTGCTTCGTGTAATGCCGCCCACGGTGGTTCTACTACACACTCAGCCGACACTCTCGCTTCGTATTATAAATACTATTTTGAAATAAAGATCGCTTATTATTTCGCAGCTGTCTAACTCTGTTTGCCAAGTTTCATTACTTTATGGCCATCCCTTTTTGGTGCTGCATTTTCAGTGTCTCGTAGCATATATATTATATTTCATTTTACAATATCAGCAAAAGTGATTTAAACAAGGCAAACTCTCAGTGAGTAAGAAAAAAAAAAAAAACAATTACGTTATTCTTACAATACAAATTGATGTTTAACAGAAAATCAGTGTGTAACACAAAACAACTTAGGAATTATTCCAAGAGTCACACAATGAATAATAGAAAGCAAACACAAATATTGAAATTTTAATTTAAAATAGTTTTTCAAAAGTGTTATGTAAGGCACTTGAGATTAAGGAACAAATAAAGGAAAAAATATTAGCTCATAGTTTTCATAACACAAAAGAAACATACTCAGATTTAAACTACCCTCTTTTATTCTCTGACATTGGTAAACATTACACAACAGTAACGCAATTATGCATATTTCTTAACATAAAACAAATATTTCTCAAATAAGAGGGATTTTTTTTATGTTTGTGGGTAATAGGATTAAAAACATAAGATACATAAATGTGACTTACGATACATTGCACAACATTCAACATTATCATGTTTTAGAAAATAACACCAATTGTAAAAAAGAATTGAAAAATGTTAAAAATCTTTTGTTAACAATATATATATATATATATATATATATATATATATATATATATATGTATATATATATATTTCACATATTTTAAAAATGCTATTCAAATAATAATCAATACTTGAACTTGATTTTGCTGCAAAGAACTTTAACTCTGATTTTTTACAAGGTTCTCCTTTTTCCCAACAATTTCTTGATCACCCGAAAGTTAAATGAAGCACCAATGTTAACTTAATGGTTAAGGTAATGCAATTAAAGGATCAAATAATTAGGATCTATTGTCAAAATCCTAGTTATTTGTTAAGTTTTTGTGACTTATCACATATTGCACAACGTTCAACAAATTTATATTCGTTTAAAGAAATTTATTTTTCAAATGCAGAAAATGTTATATATATATATATATATGCATAATATACAAATTTTTAAAAGTGTTTAAAATAGGGATAATAAATTCCAAAAATACAAGATACAAAAATACAAAAGTGTACTGATATGTCAGCGCAAAGCCGCTAGGAACAATAGCAGTACCAGTATAATCAAAAATACAAAAGGTAAAAATGAAAAGGCAAACCAAGGACTGGCACGTCATCAGGGGGAAGATCAGATCCCTGGTTCGCAAGGCTCTTTCTATCTGACATGAGGGAAGGTCCCAATAACATGTCACCTTCCCCAAGAGCCTTGAATAAAATGAACGACGAAGTTCTGAAGTCTTCGTTGAATTTCAATAAAATTCCTTCCTCCTTTTACTTAAATTATTTTTAGAAAGTTTAACTTTGACCGTAACTCTCTGTTTGGGCCACATATTTGCTTGTTGCGCTGTTGTTCATTTAGTTCACGTCTGGTACCTTTTCGTGTAAGAACTTGATTTTTTCGACCTTTTTGGTTTTTACTGCATTCCATTTTCTTTTGCTTGTGTTATTTCGTCGTTCATTTTATTCAAGGCTCTAGGGGAAGGTGACATGTTATTGGGACCTTCCCTCATGTCAGATAGAAAGGGCCTTGCGAACCAATGATTTGGTCTCCCCTCTGATGACGTGCCAGTCCTTGGTTCGCCTTTTCATTTTTACCATTTGTATTTTTGATTATATATATATATATATATATATATATATATATATATATATATATATATATATATATATAAATCTCACATAAGGCAAAACATTTAATCAAACATGAAAGCAAAGAAGAATACTATGATCAAAAGCCAGATTTAAAGGGAACTAAATTTTAATGTTTAAGAGGTTATATTTTTTTTTGGAAAAAATTTTCTTTAGCAGAAACCAGACTCTAAAGATATCAGGAATTAGAGCCACTTTCTTATTGTTAATAACCCGCAAGTACAAACATGCTAACATTTGATTTAACCAGGACTCACGACAGATTTTGTTTGTCCATAGGAAAAAATGGACCTTATTCTTAATTTTCAACCATTAAAATTAAGGAGACAGTGACGGATGGGCAGGAATTGGTAATTGCCCAATTTACTGATTATCTATAATCAGCCAATTTTAGCCAATAAATGTGCTGAAATTCTGTATAAATTAAAATTACTATTGCTTAGAACAAGTAACCATGCTAAATGAATTTTAGCGGATTAATTGGCTGAAAAATTAATTTTTAAATTAAAATAACTTTTGATTAGAATAAGAAACTATGATGAATAAATTTATTACACCTAGCCAATAACTGTTGTGCCTCCATCTGTTTCAAAATTTACAAATTATCATGGTTGGGGTGTGAACACATCCACCTTTTGTTTTTTTAGGTTAAAAAAATACAAATGAATAAAAGATGTTACAGTAAAAAACACACTAAAAAAGGAAAAAAGGACCAGATTTTGAAAAAACAGAAATTTAGGGATTTGAAAGTAAAAAAGTGAATTCAAAAGGAACAAGGAATTAGTTGGAATCCCTGCATAGTTCTAACACAATCTATCAAAAAAAAAATCTGCTGCACTGTTGTTGATATTGCCAGCAGGCTCGTAATTCGGGAATCCATTGCTTCACTGTTCCAACTGTACCATAATGTGGTACAAAATTCAACTTCCACATGCACCTATTCGCAGCACAATAACATGTTCACCCAAAGAAAGGACAAGGACAAGAGTAAGAAAGACCATTCACGGCCGTAAAGTAACTAACTTTTAATTCTAACATTATATTTTGAAAAATGTATCAGTTTTAAATATGCATTAACAAAACAAATCAAACATATGAAGATAAAATAAATCAGTCGCTATAAAAATAATACTTTTCCACTAATACAATACTTGGCACATTAAAAAAAAAGAAATAATAATAATAATAAAAATAAACATTTAAGAAAAATATGAAAACATTTAAACAAAGATTTTTCATTTGACTATTTAAATAAATTTATACAGTAGTAAATACATGATGAATCAGAAGAAGATATTGTACTATTCAGAAACCATGCATATGGGGAAAAATTCTCTCTCACATACAGAAATTTGTTAGAATGGGTAAATATTTTATGTTAATGTGACATGTGATAAAAATCCTTACATCTATCTATATAAAAATGGATGTATGTATATTTGTATGTTTGTTCCTTATACAAATGCAGTTTTCGTCGGATTTTCATCAAACTTGGTACAGAGGTTCCTTCATGCACTAGAATTCACATAGGCGGGGTTTTAAAATTCAAAAAAAAAATCCAAAAAGCTCAAAATTCAAATTTTTGGTCACAAAATGGCCGTTTTCTTTCAATTTTGAATATATAGAGTAATAGAGATAAGCCTTTAAACATACAAATTGATAAAATTTAACATATTTAAATGAGTATTTTCCAACAAAGATAACGATTAACAACAAATTATCAATTTAAGGCTCACCTATTTCATTTTAGCATGAAATAAGGTAAAAACAATTATAATTCATGTTCTAATTACCTTGGAAAATTGGCAAAAATTTCTATGATGCAGAAAAATTAGAGGTTCCAACAGATAATTAATTTTATTTTTTGCAAGCATTTTAAATAAGCGCCCCGGCAACACCAGGTAATAAGCTATTAACACATATAACAAAAACAGATATTAGCATTGTGTTCCTTAAATGACATTAAAAAAAAATAAAAGCTAAAATAAAAGTACTGATTCAAAATTTTAGTTTTTTAGGTGATGAGAGTAAAAAATATCCCTGGATAATTTGCAACATGCAAGCAGTTTTATGCAAGTAATTTGCAATTAATTTGTAGAAAAATCTGTACAAATCTGAAAAATTGTGTGATTAAAAAAATGTTACAAATAAGTTTGCTTTATGGAAACTGTATATGAATACAAAGATATGCATGAACAAACTTGGGAGTTTCGAGTAAATTTGGGTTTATTATATTAAATTGGTAATTATTAAAATTATAACTGCTAAATGCTTACTAAAAAAATAACTGCTGTGATTACGTCTTTCGATAATGAGGAATCATAGCTTCTTCCTTTCACTAGGGGTTGAAATATTTAACAAGGCAGAAATTTTTCGTGCACATTCACACACAAATCATGGTTCGGATTTTTACATTACTTACACAATTCATATAAAATTTTCCATTTTGTTTCAAGAAGTTTTTCAAGCTATAAAGAAGTTAAAGCTCATACTTAAACTTAATTTTAGGCATATATTCTTTGAAATTTGGGAAATTAATCTCTCCAAAGCTTTTATTTAATATGTTGTGAACAGGATCGCCTTTTTAATACTTTTATTCATTTGCAATGAAAACATAGTAACTGTTTGAATTTTTTTACTACTTCCTCTAAAATATACAAACTTTCAAAAAAAAAAAAAAAAAATACAGAGAATTAAAGTATCCTGTTATGATTTACTTTGGAGAAAACCGGAGTAAAACATTTGAAAAACTTGAAGTTAATTTTGGCAGCAACTTTTCTGAACTTCAAAAAGAAAAGGAATGTATTTTTTTCTCAAAAAGAAAAAAAAAAAGGATGTTCTTCTCATATATACACAAAAAAATTTATCTCTCTTTACACTTATATACATTTGTGGCAACATCTATGTAACCAACAATATTTTTCAACTCTCAAGTATTTTTTAATGGAAGCCGCAGTACTCGCTGAACCTTTTGGTCATGTATGACATGAGCTTTTGTCTTGCTTTAAATTAACTTTTAATGAAATGTAACAAAGCAGAACTAAAAAAACATTTAAATATGAAAATATTTGTATACATTCTGCATTTAATTACTACTTTTCGCAATACAAAAGCAAAATAAATAATATTTATATTCTGAATTAAGACTAGATTGGAAACAAAAACAGTTTGTGGTGTATAAAATTTAAATATCACAAAAACAGGAAAGAAAAAAGTCATTATTAAGCTGTAGATGACAGTTCACTGATGGGTACATCATCAGCTGTAGTTGGTTCAACTGGATCTACATATGTGTTCTGTGTTCGTGCACGTTGATTTCTCCTTAATCTTACTGCTTCTAAAGCAATTAATATACACCAGAGCAAGACAGTGATCCATATTGAAATCTGTAAGAGAAGTGTACATTCCAAATTAATACATTTTGTTTAAGAGAACACAATTGTCCGTATTTCAATGAAGGCTTGTTATTGTTGAAAATATTTCAAAAAGAAAGAAAATAATTTTCACGCTATCCAAAACAAGTTAGAAATACAATAAATGAACTAAAGTTATTTGACACTTGAACATGTATTTAAAATGCTTGATTCAAAGAATTCAATAAACAAATAACAGTTAAAAGCACACAAATTATTCATTTTCTTAACATTTGAAAATTGATTCATTTGAAAATTCAAGTATGTGTGCATGATAAAAGCTCTAATATTAGATATTTTTGCTTGGTTATCTAAAAAAGATGAGATATATACAGTCGAACCCGCTTAATGGAATATCGGTTAATGGAATATCCCGCTTAATGTAATACATTTTCAATGTCCCGAACCGTAGTAAATCATTTCTGTGTTAAATTTCCCGGTTAAAGGAATATCATGTTAGGATGCAATCCCTGTTAAAAGAATAATTTTAAGCCACGCTGATGTCGATCTCCTTCCATTTCCAACCCTTTTTTCAGGATTTTTCCTCCAGTAAAGAGCAATAATGATTGTGAAGCTTATGGACGGCTTCCAAATAATGTTTTGTCACTTCGTTGAAAGGGTGCAGGGGCAAGAAAAGCGATTCCTGGAATTTGAAAGGAATGTTTCCCTAGTGTTGTATACTGTTTGTCGCCCCCACTGTGTATCGTTCCTTCTGCTTCAGAGAATGAACGATAAGTTTCGAATAAACTTTACCTCTAGGGACCCAAAGGAGAGATAAGAGAATAAAGGAGTAATGGGCAAACCAACAGGTGTAAAGGACCGGGGAAGAAGACGAGGCTGTGACGAATCTCTTCCGAGAAGCACAACGATAAGTCTACTTTGATGTTTTGAAATCATTTTCCAATTTTGCTTCGGCTGTGCATGTGCTTTTTATCTTCATAATGTCTTCTAAGCGAAAAGATCGTACTTTGAAAGAAAAAGTGAGTTTTATTGAATATTCAAATGCTAATGTAAATGTACGCAGTTACAACTTGAAAAAAAGTTCGAGATATCGCAATCTCAAGTTTCGAAAGTGTTGAAAAATAAAGAAAAAATGCTAAACGACTGGAAATTAAACAAAAACCTTAATCAAAAGAAAAAATACACAGGTAAAGAATCAGAAGTTGAAGTTGCTGCTCTCCTTCGCTGGTTTGCTGAGAAACGGGCTTGTTACGTTCCTGGTCATTTAATAAGGTCATTTTTAATTGAATTTCTAAATTTTAATATGTTTAAAGTATTATTAATTAATATATTTAAATTACCATTAATTAATATGTCTAAAGTTAATCGTTATATACTTGTTGATGAATATACTTGTGGTTAAGGCAAATTTAAATGCTTTCTTGGTTTAAATGCAAGTTGGAACGTCGTGTGGATGGAATCCCGGATAATGGAATATCCCGCTTATTAGAATAATTTTCTGTGACAAATTGGCTATTCCATTAAGCGGGCTCGACTGTACATCAATTCTTTAAAAATTCAAAACCATCCTGCTGTATATTTATGAGCACGATCAGTTCAAATATTGGGTCCTGTTACATTTATAAAAAAGGATACAGTCTAACCCCTCTATAGCGAACCCGGGATATAGCGAACCTCCGGTTATAGCAAACCTTTTCATTGGTCCGAACTGAAATCCAATGTCATTAATGCAATTTTGTACGCTTATTACGATCCACAAACGTTGAAAAATCGGCTATAACGATCCCAAAATGTCTAAAATTTCAAGTTTATCTGTTTGCTCAGTCCTTTAGCGATTGTTCTCTCAGCAAATACCATCTTCTACAATGCTTACATCTTTTTCTCAGAAATACCCGATCCAAACCACATTCCTCCCTCATTGTAAATCTGATAAGGGAGCATTTTCTGTAGAAGAAAAAGTTCAAATTATCCAAAAATTAGAAAGTGGCGAAGCCCAATCCTCACTTTGCAAGAAATTTTCCCTCTCAAAATCTACTGTAGCCATGATTTGGAAGAATCAGGGGCGCACCCAGGATTTAACTTAAGGGGGGGCTAATTTCTGACATCAAGCACCCCTACCCCTTTCATATCCAGAGGTCATTGGATTAAAATTTTAAAATCACGAAAATACTAAACTTTAATAGATTGCCCCCCCCCCCCTCTTTCTTTCTACTTATTTTTTCCGAAATAATAGTGTAAAGCTTTGCTTTTTTGATTGGAAGCTCTCTTGCTTCTGTTAAATTTTATGTGAATTTTTTACTTATTTATCAAATTGTGTTTATGTAAGAAAATAAATGGTAAATACTATGAGGATCTTCCAACCTTACTGAAGATGGGGTGATTAATGCACTCACGAGAATAGCATTATGATACGATCATTATGAACAAAGACATAAAGTAGAATATTCAAACATACTGATAGGGCGTTCATGGGGAAGGAAAAATTCCCAGGAAAAATTTCTGAAAAGTGATCTCAAAAACACTACATTTAGACAACTTTTGGTCATGTTAGGGATATTTGAGACTTGCCGGCCCTCATCTAATATTTTTTCAAAATTTGAAGTCTTAAAAACGTTATTATTGCACAACATTTTGGCAATTGTTTGGGGGTGAGGTTTAGGAATGTTTCTATATTAAGCTTCGAAAAGCGCAGTTTGAGAGACATTGACAAAACACCATAGTAGGCCCTCTTGAAAATGTTAGGAGAATGAATGGGGCTTTTGGAACTCTTCACTAACGGTTTTTTGATGTTGAAATTCCAAAAACGAAATTTATAACTATCTCGGTTAATCCTAGGAAGAATAGGGTTCGACCGCTCTCAACCCGAAATTTTTCAAACCTGAAGTCTAAACAACGCAATAGCATCTTTAATGATGTTAGAGAAAGGCATAGGGTTCGGTTTTCACCTCTGAATGTTTTTTGTCGAAATTAAAGACCTCAAAACTTAATTTTAAACGATTTTTGGGATCTTTCCTCGAACATTTTTTGAAATTGAAGTTTTAAAAATGTCATTGTAGACCATCTTTGATGAGGTTATGGGAATGGATGGAATGTGGAACTCTCCACAGGATATTTTCCCCGAAACTGAGCTTAGAGAAATGCGGTTACATTGTTGTCGATGTTAAGAGTTCGGAGGCCTTCCTCAGGAAAGTTTTCAAAATTTGAAGTCATAAAAATGTGGTTATAGTCCATTTATCGGTAGCCATAGCGATATGATTCATGTACTCTGCACCAGCAGTTTTTCGTAATTAAAGTTCCAGAAACAAAATTTAAGACCTTTTATCATTATTATTTCGTGGGAGGAGGGCGCTTTTTTTTTAATTTTTTGAAATTAAAGTTTTAAAAGCAAAACTGTAGGCCAAATTCCATAATGGGGCTCGCCTTTCACCTCCGGAAATTTTTAGAAATTCATGTTCCAAAAACCAATTATCAGACGATCTTCAATGAGGACTTTCAGACTTTCTCCCGGAATTTTTCTTTCAAGACTTGAAGCTCTAAAACTATAACTCCTTTCTAACTTCAACGCCGAAAAAAGAGAGGAATTAGGTTCGGATACCCCCTTCCTCCCATTTTCTTTGCTACGTTTTTTTTAAAATATTTTTATTGCAAATCAAAATGGAGAAAATAGGAAAAGATTTTTCAGTTAACTATTTTGGTTTTCTGTATTGAAAATTTTAATTCCCTTCCAGTGCCTTCATTGGTTAGAAGTACAGAAGTTTGTGGCTTTAGTGTAAGTTTTTTTTTTGACTAATTTGTTTATTATGCAAAGATACCCTTCGGTCACTTTTTTCTGTTTTTTCCCCCCTCTTTCTCTTTCATACTTCCTTTTCTTTTAATACCATTTTATATTCTTTATAATCTGTTTTAATTAACTTTTTATCAAGCATGTTTCTCAGAAAATCAGTGGCGGGCTAATCATGTCGCAATTGCCCCCCCCCCCTCCCGACCATAGGGGGCTTTTATGAAATGGATTCAAAAAATGCGCATGAAAAATGTTTTATAGAAGTCTGTTTTTGACAGAAAGGAGCTTTAAAAATTTCATTATAAGGATCCTTCAAACCTATAATTCGCCACTGCGAAACATCATGATTTTCCATGACAAATCCTCGAAATTAAAATTATTTTGGTTTTGATGGTGAGACGCTCTGTGATTTGAAGTTCTATGCTTTGCTGAGGCCCCATTCTCGTGCATCATCCGTCTGCACATGTACAATGAATGATTTAATTGAAAACAATGCCATAGTTTCTTGGAAATTGTAGACGAGGGGGAGCGGTCTTTTATAAGTGAGAATTTACCCACGTTCCCCAAGACTTTAAAAAAGACAAGGTATATGTTATACGTGTGCGTATTTGTTATTTCAATTGGATTCAAAGTGTAGTATATATTGAGTTATTAATGACTTGAATCTTTTCTGACACCGTGGAAAAATTTAAAATGTCGTTGATGCTTAAGGCTTCAAGTCCAGTTTTGTCATAGGGGGAGCTTAAGCCCCCAAAGCCCCCTCCTGGGTGCACGCCTGGGAAGAATCGTCCTTCCAGCGTTTCTGCTCATGAAAAATCATAAACGGGTGTAAGAAATTGCTAAAAGCAGAAAGAGAAAATGCGGACATTTTTTTTTTTGTGACTAAAAACATCGACATATTGTGGATTCTTTTGCAGTAGTGGGGAAAAAAATTGAAGAGATGTAATGTTTTCAACCGAAAATCACGTCTTTCTTTCATGCTATGGATAAATAAAAAATCAAAATTTTAATATGCTTATTGAGTAAATATGGTTACTATTTCTAATTCTTTATTTTATTACCTCAACAAAAAACGAAGACATTATGATGTTTATTATTATAACATATTACCGAATTTCGAAATATTTTTGAAAATTCGGATATAGCGACCCCTTGGCTATAACGATCACTCAAGTCGTTCTGCTTATGGTTCGTTATAACGGGGTTTGACTGTATTTGACTATGTAAGCAAATTCTGCTATGAGTAATGATTCTTGTGCATTGCCAACATCTTTTCTGCTCTGAGTTATTAAGTAGCCAGGAGAGGAGGGGGGGGGGGGAGATCCATACCACAGGCTGTGCCATTGAAGTTTTTAGGGAGGGAGTAATTTGGGAGGTATTTAGTATCATTTTTGGGGAGGATCTCATCCTGAGTGAGTTACCTGCAGGGACGTGCCGTCTGGGTAGGCAAGGTAGGCAGTGCCTACCCTCGAAGAAAACAGACCAACCTCACCACTTCATTCAATGACATTTAATGCGTTGTTTGGAAAAAAATATTTCGGTTGTACACAGCAATAATAGAAAAAAAGAAAAAAAAATGGAATTTTTTTCATTTTGGTACACTTGAAAAGCGGCGATCGACCCTGTTTTTCGACCTCCGTATCTGAGCTATGCTTAGCATGCAAAACACCGCCGTACCGCACTTTTCCCCCTCTTCTTCGTGTTAGCCAAAGCGACCTTGGAGGCAGAATGAAATCTGCCTCCCTGGCGATGGCGTAGCCGACGAAGATCAACACTCTTTTTCTGCCGGTCTCTTCGATTCTCCGCTGCAATTTGGACGTTATATGCAGGGCGGTGAGCGTTAGCAAAATTCTCAATGGTTTTGGCATCATGATTTGTTTTTGATATGGTTGTTTGTTTTCTATGAAATGTTTCCGTAGTTTTCAAATGTTTCGTTTTTTCATTTGTCATATTGTTTCCCATGTTTAAGTTGAAACCTCAGGATAGTTGTTCTGTTTAAACTTTTTGAAAAAGAAAAAAGACTTACGAAGTAAAGCGACAAAATATTGCAAAATTTATATCATTATTGTATGGAAGTCAATTTTAAAAATTAGCTTTTAGTTGATAAGGATGCATTCAGCAGTCTAGAAAAAAAGTACCGAAACTTTTTGACATTATAAGATGGATTGCAGATTTGTAGATATTTATGGGAACAATTTTTTCTTGACAAATGTATAAAAAATGTACTTGATTTTATTTTTGAAAAGTGAAATGAGCCAACTGTTTCCAGAAACTGATGTTGTTGCAGTTAATTTTGATTATACCAGCCACAATTTTTTTTAGAATGAATATTTTTGGCCATAAAAAGAACTAAGAGCAACAAAAGGAACATAATGACAAATTAACAACCTTTCTTTCTTGTTTTGATATCCACAGTAAAAGAAAGTGAACAAAATGAAACAAGACCCCACTTTCAATTTTTATAAAAGTCACAGATATTTTCACCATAATGAAAAAAAGAAGAATGGATTTTTGAAAAAAATCAGATGAAAATATTTTTATATATGTTTATACTAGGGAATACGTAAATATCATTCATATTCATACTGTTTTATTATGGTTAACAGCATATGCTTTTTTTCAAAATATGTATTATTATTCCACAAATTATCTCATCTTCCTACCCTGGGCGTCAGGGGCGCCCCAAGCTTAAATTTTTGGGAGGGGGAAAATTCTCAATTTGCCGAATGGAACTTCAAAATGTGCCGAATGAAAAATTACGAATATGTACACAAACCTTAGTGTCTTATTAATATTTCTTCTGTTTTCCGAAGTGGTTCTGTAAAGGCTGAAAACAACTAATAACAATACTTGTACCTTTGGTAAAGCAGAACTGTGGACGTTCTGAGGCTTGAAAGAGCAAATTATTGAGTGAACTCAGGCACTCAGTGACTGGCCGTGACTGGCGTAGCTATGATTTCATTTTGGGGGAGGGATCCAATAAAAAATATGTATAACGATATTAATTAGACTTCGAGATTTCTTAACGTATTCGAGTACACTGTAAAAAATGTATGTTGTTTTTACAGTGTAATACAGTTAAATTTTACAACCAAAAACTAAAATTTTTAACTTTACAGTGAGAAACTGTACAATTGCTAGTTTTAGTTTATTACTCTGCATTTTACAGTTTTAAATTGGAACCTCGGCTGCCAGTATTATACTGTAAAAACGACAGTTTAATTTTTGCAGTGTAGGGAAATTATGTATGCAAAACGAATATTTGATTTTTGATTTTTTTTTTTTTTTTACTTATGGCTGCGCCATTGACGCGAATCAGTTGCTAGCCGAAAAAAAATTAAGTTACACACACACAATTACACAGAAAATACACTATTAGTAGCTTATTTTTCAATGGGGAATCAACGAAATTATAACGGGATTTTTTTTTTTCAACACAATTTCTTCACATATTACATGCATAATTTATTGAAAATGATGAAAACTAATTTTAATAAATTCTAAGAAAAAAGCATAATGTCTGAAAAATAATTTGAACAAAAATTAAAATTAATTAATGGCTAAAATTTTTACGCAATTTTTTCCAAAGGCATGACGACCTTTAACGAAGAAATTAATTTGTTTCTAATTATTGAGGTCGGTGGCGGATTTACCAAGTCACATATGTCGCAACTGTGACATAAGAGCCCGGAAAGGAATTTAAACTGCACATGAAAAATAGTTCACGTTAAACAAGGGGCCCCCAAAACGTATTGCGACAAGCTCTCAAGTGTGGGAGTCCTATGGCCATTGATTTTATTCAGTGAGTAAAAAAAAGCATTGAAGCAAATTAAAAGAGGAAGAAAAAAAAAAACAATTTAAAGCAAACCGTTATTAGCGATAATTCGTTGCTTGAAGCAGTCTTTATTTTCTTTCTTGCAGCATCAAAGGAACTTTTGGAGCTCCAGGAAGTTTCACGGAGATATGTCTTCCACCGTGGCAAAGTTCCTCATGTTTTTGTTTATAATCGTCATCAAAAGTACTTCCACAAATTAAACACTCAACTTTATATCGTTTACGAATTCTCTTCATTTCAAGAAAAATCAATAAATTAAGTAAAACAGATAGATGTATTTCAGTACTATAATTAAAACGAAAAACAATATTGAATTAGTTCGACGGTCGATTCTTTTCGTAGTGAAGAAAGTCAAGAAATGGAACTAAATAAATGAAGTTAAGCAGATAATATTTTTCTTTATGAGAAAATCTGCTAACAAAGCAAAAACAAAACTGCAGTCGCCGTACATATTTCAGTTCTTTGCGTTCAAAGTGCAACATTTATGCATTGCAGCATTTTCGCTATCCGTCTTGTCTGGGGTCATGTTACACACTATGGAATTCACCTAAAGGCGTCAAGGAAAGAAACGGTTTAGTTTATGGTAAATAACGTCAATAAAAGAATGAGATATATTTTTATAAATCGGATCTTCTCCTTTTCAAAGATAACAAATGTATAAAAAAAAAAAAAAAAAAAAAAAAAAAGAATATATATATTGCAAAAAAATATTTCAATACTATCCCTGAATGTGCCGAATCGTTGTCCGAATTTACCGAATGAGGAAGATGTTTGGGAGGTCCCGGTGACCTCCCTGGACCTCCCTTCGGGGCGCTCCTGCTGGGCGTTCGTTCACGGCACGTACCTGGTTACCTGTAACATTTGAAGGGATGCAACATTGCACTTGGTGGGATGAGGTGAGGGGATCGGTACCCGTGCATTGTAAAGAATAATAATCAAACAGTGCATTGCAAAAGTTCAGACACAATGCAAATATTTGAATAAAAATAAAGCTTTTCAGCAAAATGCTTTCAAATTTCTGCTGTAGGTACACAATACAATCCCAAATACCTGTCTAGAGTTTCAAAAATATAACCAAAACCAAAATCAGAAATTACAAAAGGCATTTTTTTTCCTGTCGTAAAGTTTAGACGCAAGCAGGCCCGTACTGGGTGCCCAAAGGCGGTGGTGGAATGATTAGCAAGAGGGTGCCAAGTTTTACTGATCGGAAGGATCCAGAAGATCATTTGGGGGAGGGGAGAGCTAATGACTAATTCCTTACATTAGGGAAGTGACTAATGGGAAAAAAAGGTAAGAAATGAAACATGTCAGAATTCAAGTCCTTTGTAATTCCTGATTTTCATTTCGATAATATTTTTCAAAACTCCAGACACTTATATGGTATCATATTGTCCACTTACAGTAAAAATTAAAAGTATTTTGCTGAATAGTTTTCTTTCAATTCAAATATTTGCATTATGTCTATAAGGGCTGTCTGAAAAGTTTCCGACCTCAATATGAAGAGAGCAAAACTGTCAATCAAAGAGGGGTGTTCCTATTTAGGAGTCTTTTGGTAACTTAGAACCTCAGTTTTGGCCAGTTTTAGTTCAAATTGTGTGTGCGACAGCCATACTATTGAGTTGAACAAACATTTTTTTAACATGGAGAAAATGGAATATCAAGCTTTGATTCAATACTTGTTTTAAAAAGCAAATACGCATAGGGGCGGAGCTAGCTATGGGGCAGGGGGGCAATTGCCCCCCCTCCATCGGGGAAAATTTCAAACTTCATGGGGAAAATTTTTCTGACGATCAAATTTTCCGACAGAAAACAAGTGCCGAAATTTTTTCTGATTCCGACAGATCAGTAAAATTATTTCAATAAAATCATTCAACAGAAAAAACTGCATTTTTTCTAAAATATTCTCATTATTCGAAGAAATGCGCAAATTCCAGACTAATTTCAAACACGAGAACCTTCAGGACTCTGGTAGCAACCATCGAGTTGCTGCCGTCGTATCTCTTTTGGATGAACGTAAGTTCTGCTGAAGAAAGTTATTTTTGTTCAGGTGGAAAAAGACAAATCTTCCAATTTCTTTTCTAACCAGAGGTCCCCACCCGCAAATCGCCAGCAGCGTAGCAAGTCATTGTCACTTTCTGAGAATCCGTTAATCATCAACGATAAATAGTTTAAACCAGCCGCAAGACACGTGTTTTTTTCAGGGCCTTTGCCACCAACTGCCGAGGAGGGGTGATACTTGAGACTCGGAGATGAGACGGACTGACTCCCTCAGGACTTCAGAATTGCGAATTGCGTCGCCAATCACCATTCTGTTATTGTGCATCGTCAGACAGTTTTAATTAGTGTAACAGGTGTCGGTTGGGGGCTTAGGTTGGGGTGGGGGGGGGAGATTTTTGGCGGGAGCTTGAAGGCTTCGGCTTTGGCTTCAGAAAAGCAGAAAGAGCAGTTTACGAAAGAAAAATGTTTTCGTTGAAAGAAATTTTTTCCTGGCGTTCGTAACCTCACCATCCGACGGACTTTCTCTTCATCATCAGTCCTTTTGAGTGTGGATCTCCTGCTGTCCTTGAACTTTATGATAGGTTGACTGAAACGTTTTCCTTCATCAACAAGGTAACAAAATGATTATGGTTTGCTTTTAATTTCCTATTTAATTAAAATGCATGTGTTCTTTGTTTTAAAATACATGTCAATAAATGGGAAGCATATCTGTAAATGGTAGCAAACACTTTAATTAACTGTCGCATTATGAGATTACTGTTATATGCTTTTTCCATTAATATATTAAATGACAGTAGCAGGATGTAACTGATGTTGGTTGAAGAGACATTAAAAATGATTGATACACCTATTTTAATTTTGCCAATTTAATAATAAAACTACAACGATTTGTGATAATAAATGTTCAAAAATACAATTAATTCTTTGTGGTATGTACATGATAGAGAGCATATAGAGAAGATCATTTTGTAATGCCTTTATAAAACATTTGATCTAAAAGTAAAAATTAATTACACTTACATTAATTTTAAATATTTTACTGTGCACAAAAAAAAAGTTTTATTGCACTTTAGAAAACATATTTTTCCTTTTCTTTGGTTCAAATTTAAAGCAAATAGGTAAACAAATGGAATCACACTATTGCGCACTTGTTTAACACAGGGCCGTTCTCCCGATCCCCTGCCAGTTTTTCAGGTAAGGAGTCGTCAATCTCATTTTGTGATGTAAAAAAAAGGAAAAACCTTCCCAGTATTAAAAAAATAATAATGAAATGTATGGAAAGACATGAATCAAGATGATTAAATTTTTTTTCTGTAAAATTTAGATAGGAAATGTGATCTTTAAATCTTAGTTAGGGATTTCCTATAATCTAACTAAAGAAATATTATTTTCGAATATTTTTTAACCGAAAGAAAAAGTAACATCATAGAAAACTTTGCAAGCAGCAGTTGAAATAAATAACTAATAACAATAATAAAAATCGTGATTGCTTTATTAGGGCAGCTGACCAGGGCCATCACCAAAAGCCAATCTGAGCAATTTTTCATCAGTTAGGTCACCGGGCAACCCCCCCCCCCCCCCATTAAATTTACACTACTCTAATTCCGTTCCCAGAAACAAATCAAGGACTTGCTGAAAAGGCTTGGCTTCTCGTTTTTCTTAATATGGAAAAATGAAGAAATAAGCAAATTTTAAAATTACTCCCCCCCCTCAAAAAAAACAACAACAACAACCTATAAAGCCAACTAGATTTTCAAAAACGTTGTTGAAAAATGGCTGTTTTTCAGTGTAGTTATTCCAAGGGAAAAAAATGATTGTACCAGTTAAATACTTTTAAAACATCTCTAATTTTGTATTGAAACTTAAAAAGCTAAAATAAATATTAAAGAAGTTTTCTTGCGTAATTGTTTTTGAATATTTAACGCAACCATTAGTTGGAACTACTTCAATTTAAAACAGAAACATCCGAGATGGTCATGTGACACTTCAGTGTCATACCTGCCTGATTTAAAATGAAGTGGCACTGTATTTATGTTTGTAAATGAGTCGGTTGCTCCCTCGCCAATTTCAGAGCCCAGCTGATATACTGCGTGTTTTTGATACAAATCAAAATGCAACAATGTTTTTTCACTCTATAGTGTGCATTTCGAGGACGAAGGCCAATTTTCCTTATTGTCTCATTGTTTTATTTTCTTACATGAGAATCTCTGCGTCATAAAACTTTTAGATATTGGTTTTTACTCACATAAACACCTTTTACATCGCCCCCGGGAGGCCCCTCTGTACCTATCATCGTAGATGATTTACCATCACAAGGACCTCTCGGGAAAGGCATCACATCATGATACTTTGCTTATCTCAAGGGTTCCCAACCTGTGAGTCACGACCCCAAATGCGGTCACGAAGCATTTCTGATGGGGTCGCGACATCATCCCTAGAGTTAAAAAAATATATTACAAGTTTTTAAATCTATCTATTTCTTGATAAAATAGAAACATTTTGGAGCAGCAGCATCAACACTTGAGCGCAGTGGGGAATTCATTAGAGAGGCTATGGAGTTGCGTGATCCCATTCTGACCACAGCCCTTGACAGCGACTCCCCTTCACCAGTGACTTCTAAAATTATTTAAAATTTCGGTTTGAGAAATTCAATCTTTACAAATTGCTGCGAAACAGTCTTCGATTTAAGATCTCCCTCACATTCTAAAAGCATATAAAATTTTTGTTTTTAGGACAATTTTGAATAATTTCTGGGAGACAGTCTCTGTACCACAACCCTTACTCTATCGTCATCAAAGGCGCCTAATAATTGCGTTTTTAGGAGTTAATCTTAAGAATATTTCAGGGAAAAGTTCCGAACCAAACGATGCCCCTGTACTTTTTCTTTTTAAATAAGACGCCACTTTATTTCTCAAAATGGAAACTGCAAAACAAGTGGTTCTGATTCAAAATTGTACCACACGTGGTCCCTCTCCAATCTGCAATAAAACTCTGCTACTTAATCAAAAGTTTCAAACAAATGGGATTTTTTTACTTCAAACTAAAATATATATATATATATATATATATATATATATATATATATATATATATATATATATATATATATATATACAGTGGCGGATCCAGAAAAAATCTACAGGAGGGGCACAAAATCGCAGTTTAATTTTTTACTTGAAAAATAATAATTATTGTTAAAAACAAACAACTGTCGTATACTTATGTATTATCGTATTTTCCTTACCTTTCGGTTCCTGGTAATAATGGCATTCCATCAAGCAGTCATGGTATAGTATGTCTCTGACAGTAGAAGATGTCCTTTGAAAGTGTTTATTTATTTGTGAATACCTTGCAGTAGGGGAACGTCATTGGTTTGAGTTAGAATGCATACACAACATTATTTCATTCAGCAAAGTGCTTATAAATGAATAAAAAAGAACTCGGAACATGAGAAAATATCACTGAAGAACTATTTACTTTCCCATAACGGTTAAAACATAGCAATATTATAGCTAAAGTCCTTTGGATGACAACTTTTTTGATGAGTCTAAATTCGGAAGAATTCACAGACATCGCGCTGTATCCTTCAGACAAGTATCAAAATATATTTTATCGTTTGAAGAAATGTAGCTGTAATAAAAATGTATTAAGTGAGTAGTTTTTCCCTTTGATTTACGTTTAAGGAATAAAAAACTAAATGCCTGTAATAGCCAAGTGGAATGAGAACGCAAAAACATACTGCCACTCAACCGCTTGTTACGTCTCCCAACCCTCCCCCCCCCCTTTTTTTTTTGCAAAAATACGTCAAAGCAGAGTGCCTTTGATTTCAAACGATCTGGCGCCATGGAATACGTTTGGGACATTCGAAAGTTCCGAAGATCAATAAATAAAAGGAAAAAAACAAGAAACCGACACATTTTTCTCACAACGGAAATGTGCCAAGAGTAGTATTCAAAATGAAACTATTTATTCATTACCAATAGTAAATCAAAGCTTAAAAGCAATTGTGACAGTTGCATTTTTTGCTGGTTATCAAATAGGTCTCTGTCACGGAATAAATATTTGTTTTTCTTCTACGATTCTATTGCCAAAAAAACTGTTAAAAATGTTTTAAAAAATGCAAAACAGATGTATTGAATCGTCTTCGATAATTTGATCGGTATTTCTTGTTTCGGGGCCTCGACGGCGCAGTGGGTCTGCCCGTCAGTTTGTAATCTCAAGAGGCGCGGGTTCGATTCCCGCCCTTGCCCTGGGTGTAACTTCCTTCTCTGTGCTGTAAATTCTTTCCTCCAATAAAATCTGTATTGTACTATCTGTGGAGGCAAGGCGCATAGTACGCAGTCCTCATGTGTGTTGAAGTTTATTGACTTCTAGAATAGAATAGAATAGATTTCTTGTTTCAGTTTCAGTATGGGTTTTAGACGCTTCTAGAATATATGACAGGGGGGGCACGTGCCCCCGTGCCCCTCCCGCTGGATCCGCCACTGTATATATATATGTATGTATATATATACAGGGTGTCCACTCCAATCGTGGACCAATAGCTAATTTCTAAACCGTTAGAGATAAGCATATAGTTTATTTGGGAAAAAATCTCCAAATTATGAATGGAATTTTAGGTCTATTCAATGTTTTTCAAAAAATCAAATTTTGAAAGAGTTACGAAATTTAAATTTTTATACAGTCCCCCAGTGCTATCAATCATATTCGGCAAAACATTCTTGACACTGTAACGTTTAAAACTAAAAAAAAATCACTCTTCTACCACAAAAATTGACCGAGTTATGACGTTTTGAAAAATCAAGATTTTGAAGGATTTCGCATACGGTCCCTTAAGCGATCTCTCGATGACGTCATGAAACAATGCAAAATCTTGATTTTTCAAAACATCATAACTCGGTCAATTTTTGAGGTAGAAGAGTGATTTTTTTTCAGTTTTAAACGTTACAGTGTCAAGAATGTTTTACTAAATATGATTGATAGGACTGGGGGGCTGTATAAAAATTTAAATTTCGTAACTCTTTCAAAATTTGATTTTTTGAAAAACATTGAATAGACCCAAAATTTCTTTCATAATTTGGAGATTTTTTCCCAAATAAACTATATGCTTATCTCTAACGGTTTAGAAATTAGCTATTGGTCCACGATTGGAGTGGACACACTGTATATAGATATCCAGTGTAGTGCACCCCCCATTGCCCCTCTACATAATTAAAGATTGTCTAAAATAGCGTTTTTAGGACTTGAATTTCAAAAAAAGTCCCGAGGAGAGTCTCTCTGAGCAATATTCTCCGTCATCAACGATTACTTCCTGTATACTATTTTTTATTTTGGGGTTTAAATTTTGAAAAAATTTCAGGGGAGTGCTCCTACCCCAATCATTAAAACTCATTTAAAATGCTATTTTTAAACTTCAATTTCGAATTTTTCGCATGAGAGTCACCGAAACCAAATTTTTTTTCTAACGCTATCAAATATGCTTATAATAGCTATTTTATTACTTCAATTTCAAAAGTTTTACGATGGAGAGTCCCGAACTCCATCCCTTCCCTTAAAATTAACTGCATATTATAAGAAACTTTGTTTTCGTAACTAAATTTTTAAATTATACCTGTGCCCCTCTGTCGAGCATTTCCTAGCGCCACCTCTGAATACGCCTGCACAGATTAAAGATGAGTCGGACTCTGTGTATAGGGACTCTGGGTAGCTGAATTCAAACGTGGTTGTACTAGCTTAGGTGATGATGAATGCTTGGATCGATTCAAAACAGCTTCCACTGATGAAAAAATGGTGCTAGATGACCGCAAATTTAAGGTGAGAGAGATAGCAGAAGCCATGAATATCTCAAAGGAACGTGCATGCCGCACTTTAATTGGTAAATTAAGCACGCGGAAGCTGGCTGCAAATTGTCTGCCGCGTCAGATCACTTCGGATCAGAAACGTGTCTGAATGAACATTTGTAGCTCTTTTCTGTCGCAATAAACCAGAGTTTTTCCGATGGCTTTTCACTGTGGATGAAACTTGGATTCATCAGTACACCCCAGAAGCAAAAACGCAGTCAAAACAATGAACTGCAAAGGGTAAACCAGCTGGAAAAGAGGCGAAAGCCGTTTCTGCTGCAGGAAAAATGATGCCAGGCGTTTTCTGGGATAGCTATGGCGTGACGCTCATTGGATTCCTTAAAATGATAAAAACAATAAAAGGAGAAACCTCTCCTTGACAAATTGAAGGAGGAAAATAGAAGAAAAACAACCACATTTGAAAAAGAAAAAGTTTTTTTTCATCAAGAAAATGCTTCTGCTCACACCCAGCAGTTTCAATGGCCAAAATTCACGGGCTATGATTCAAAATCGTTGAACACCCACCCTACTCACCAGACCTGGCCCCAAGTGACCTTTTCTTGTTACCTAAGCTAAAAGAAGCGCTTGGAGGACAAAGGTTTGCTTCAAATGAGGAGGTCATAAACTTTGTCAACAGCAGGGGTGCAAGTGACCAAATGTGGTTTGGGAGCATCTTCGGGAGCAGGGAAAATACCATTTGGGAGCGGCAGAATTGTGTTTAGGAGCAGGCTCGAATAAGATACTATGTGACTGTGATAAACACATACATTTATAGTAATTTAAATCTGTACCTTAATGCAAGAACAACTAATGTCAAAAATTCGATATTTTTAGTTTTTTTATCGTAATGGGGACAGAAAGGTATCCTCTGTCATATACAGCAACAACCAACGTTTTAAAACAAACCGCCTTAGCAGTGGAGCGAAACTAAGACACACCCAATCTAAGACATTCCTATGGAGACTCAAATCGTTGAACCTGAATATCTCAATTCGAATTTTGACATTGGTTGTTTTTGCATTAAGGTACAGAAATGTATTTGCATTTTAACTAAGCACTGATTATCTATTATTGATTTTCAGTTATAGTTTAAAAATACTAGATGTGGTTTCAATAGGTGAACAGCAAAATGTTTCACTGTACTTAACTCAATTTTCAGAGACAAGGATATAGAAATTGGAACATTCATTTAAAGTCAAATTGAAACGATAAACTCATCCACTTTTTACTTCCTTTTACGCAGTAAAGGAAGTATTGTGATCGTGTGAAAAAAAAAATCACTCAAATTTGAGTCTAAATTTTGATTTTGCTCACCCCCGAATGAATGTGAAGGAGTTTTTTCGACCTGTCAACACGTGCATATGTACCTACCAACATATAAGCAGCCGAAAAATCCTTTTCAACCACCCCCGAGTTAATTACGACGAGTTTTCTCGTGACGTCTGTATGTACGTGTGTGCGGCTGCGGATGTATGTATGTATGTGGGTCGCATAACTCAAAAACTATATGCCGTAGAAACTTCTAGCTTGGTACGTAGGCTCTGAGGATGGTCTAGTTGTGCACCTCCCCTTGTGGTTGCATTCGAATGCCCCCAAGGGGGTGTTTTACCCCTTTTTTGGGGTAAATCAGTGTTAATTTCAATGCAGATGAATTGGCACGACCACTTGGCGATATATCGCCAAGCTTTTGGCCGCCAAGTTTTTGACGCCAACTTGGCGACATGTCGCCAAGTTGGTGACAAATTTGGCGAAAAAAAAATATTTTTTGAATTTGGGTTCAATTTGGCGCTATTGGCGATATTTTGCGAAAAATCCACTGAATGATGTTAACATCGGCGATATTTAGAAAATGAATGATTGTGAAACATTTGTTTTTGCATTGTTTCGTGGCAAACTATGGGTGTAAATATTCGAATTGCTATCTTGCTCGCACTTAGCACTATTTTAACACTAAGACATATACAAAGAAATTTACACGTAAAAGGAAGTAGTATGGGACCCATACCAGATTTTTTACAATTACAATTATACTATCAATCCTTTTTCATTTTTCAGAAAAGAATCCTATCCATGAATAATCTAGGAGCCAGGGTGTAAAAAAATCGATGATTTTTTTAAAAAAATCAAAAAAATCAGATTTTTTTGATTTAAATCAGATTTTTTTGATTTAAATCAGATTTTTTTGATTTAAAAAAAAAAATTAGAAACTTCAGTTATTAATTTATTTTTATTTATGAACAACTTACCTTTAAGTTTTTAAAAATACAAAAACACCTTTGAAGTAAAGCTTCACCAGAAAGAAACCCAGAAAAAAGTGTTAGGAGCTAATCTGGAAATAATCATGTCTACTAGCTAGGATAAAAATCAAATGATCAAATGGGGCAGGAAGCTCAACTCAATCCTCACTTCATTCAGCCCCCCCCCCCCTCTTTATTTTGCTTTTGTTTTGTAAAGCTGGAATATGTTCCATTTCAGCCACTAATAAAGACTGCCCCCCCCCCCCCCGTTGCTAATGCAAGGCATAGAAAATTCATCTTCTGTTTCGTTGTTTTTGTTTTTTTTTTCACTGAAAGTATCACACACATCCTATCATGTCCCCCCCCCTTAATTCACTCTTTGCAACACCTGCCCTGCCCCTGTATGTATTTTCTTTATTTCACATATTAAACAACAAATAGCACTATTTGTGCATACATATTATTTGGACTGCAACCTTCCAGCATCTGTGAAGGGGGGATGAGTAGGATTACTTTTCTATTTATTAGATGGACATCAAAGCTCTAAAAGAAAATGGTAAAAATAATGAAATTGGGATTGTCCAAGAGAATTTTTTAAGGATTAAAATAAAAAGTGATTTAAATCGATGATTTTTTTTTAAAAATCAATTGATTTAAATCGCGATTTAAATCACTGATTTAAATCAATTGATTTAAATCATTGACACCCTGCTAGGAGCGCATTCATGGTGGTCAAATATGAAATGCAAACGTTTGGTTTAAAGCTGCCACGACAATATGGAAAATGTAGACATTTTTTGGTTTTTTAGTTGCATAATTATCAATAACATTTGAATTTTCTTTTGTTAACAATGAATCTTTAACTTAAAATTGAGGAACTACCTTTGTGCTTGAAAAGTAAACTAAAGTTTTTTTTATCTTTTATAGTGCAAAATTAGATTTTGTGGGCTAAAAATTGAAAAACCTTAATTTAAAAGTTTAACTTAGTTTCTTTTTGTTCTACAGTTCTTTCTCTTTCTCATAACTTCTCTGCATCTTCTAACATCCATTTTGCAATCTAACATCGATTTCAGACAAGACATTGTTCTTAACAGCAGACTTTAGTTGTTGGTTTGCTAAATTTAATAAAGAATCTGATGACTCTTGATTGGATTGAGCTTCTTGTGTAACTAACGTATACTGCTTCACATTTAATTTGTTTGTCTCTCTGCTTTTAATGCCTTAAATCTGTGCTGATTACAAAACTTAAAGACGTTAGAACTTCTAAACAGTAGAATGAGATAATTATGTGTTGCCATAAAATATATCTGAATTTTGTACAACACATCAAAATTTTATCTTTCCTTTAATGACCTAATGGGAGGACTGCTGCTAGTAGCGTGGAAAATTCCATTTTAAGCTTTTAAAATTATAATTTTACAAATTCAACTTTTCAAAATACTGCCTTTCAGTAAAAAGCCATAATTAAACATTATGTGCTTGATTGTTTTAATTGTTTTCCAAAAAATGAAGCAATGGATAACCTAATGCTTATTAAAATCAAGCTTGCAAAAATTAATAGGTATATAAATAGCAAAATTAATTATTTGTTATCAAAATATAAGCTAAAATAAGCTAATGGAAAGTATTCTATTGTCAAAATAACGGTTAATTGTCAAAAATATTAAAATGTTTGCAAGATGCATTCGGATTGAAATCTTCAACATAGGAAGCTTCATCCGCGACGTAAATGCTAGATGCTGACATGCTTCTAAAAATAAATTACTTTTTTCTTAAAATAAGACATAAAATAAGTTAAGCTGAGGTAGCACATGTGAAAATAATTTTGTATTGTGAAAAATATCAAAATTTTTGCAAGATGCAAAAGGATTGAAATTTCAGATAAGGAGAATATTTTTCGCGACGCACGTGTTCAGAATATCGCCATAGCAACCGTTATAACGTACGGTTAACAAAAGCAGATGTTATGCCACTTTTTCGCGATATTCGCTAGAAAAACGGCCGTTTTGGCGCAGTCAGGCGCAATTTCGATCAAAAAGTGCGTTTGGGAGCAGGATGGCGCAAGATTCTTTATTTGGCGCAGCGTGGCGCAATTGGCGCAGCACTTGCACCACTGCAACAGCTATTTGGGGGACAAATATTCATCATTCTTTTTGGATCGGTTAAAAAGATGGGAGCAGTGCCGAAGGAAGTGTGTGAACTTACAAGAAGACTATGTTGAAAAGTAACAGCCAGTTTGGACGATAAAAATATTTTTTCTCTATTAGGTCCGAAACTTTTCAGACAGCCCTCGTAAACTGTTGCGATGCACTGTATTATTATTATATTTTTACTTTAAGTAGTAAACTTACCAGATTTGAATTTTGTGTAGTTTTAATTTATCAAAGTGTGAATCAAAATGTAATGTTTTTTCCTTTCAATTTTCAATAGTGGAGGTAACCTTACCAAACTGAGCTTTTTAGCCTCTTAACAAAAATGTGTTTGAAGTTGTTCATTGCTTAAGAATTTACTTTTAAGATAGTAGTTCAAAGCCCTCATCGTAAACTTTTAATGTTTGGACAAAATTCTAATTAGTCTAATGACATTTCCATACATTATGCTTATTTTTGACCACTTTGGACAACACTACATCTGATTCACTCTGTTTTGGAAAGTTCAAATGTAAATCTTACTTTTCCTAATAACTTTTGGAACTAGCCCTAACTAGGAGGTCCATGAGAAACAGAAAAATATAGCAACAGGTTCACAAAACAAAAACATTTGGGAGTCACTGTTTTAAATCATATGAAAACCTTCTAAATTACAAGTGTTTAAAAACTATTTACACTTACTTCTGCTGTAAACATTACACGAAAAGCTGATGTCTTCATACTACAACTGAAAAAGAAAAAAGGAAAGCAATTCAAAAATTAATCAAAATAATCTTAATAACAGCTCCAAAACTTTTAAAATCATACAAAGTAAATGCAACAAGTAACTCTTCTGAAATTCATTTATCTGATGTCTCATTCATTTTTTTAGGGAATTTTGGCTTAACTTTTTATCAGCTTCTCAACAGCACAAATGCAAAATCATTGAGTCCCATATCTATTAGGGTGTATCACAAATTCTTTTTTTTTTTTTTTTCCAAAATTCAAAATTTCGAGTTGGTAAAAAGTTGTCACTATATTCATAATTACAGAAAAAAAATATTTTGAAATTAAAAAATATTTAGGTCTGCAAGGATTACCTTGAAGTTTCAAGTTTTTAAGTAAAAAGAGTGATTTTTTGAAAAAATGTATAAATTAGATGTAAAGCAAAAATAATTATTAAAGTGCAAAAATGGACTATTAAGGAGTAATCTATTTGAATATAGTGACAACTTTTTATGAACTTGAAATTTTGAATTTCCAAATTTTTTTTTTTCATGATACACCCTAATATCTATGAGTCGATCAAACAGGCATGCAGGGGTTGAGTCATGACCTTTTTCTCAGAATGAGAAAATATGGCCTAATTTTGAGAATTCTAACTCAAAAAAATTACTGAGGGATACCTCATCTGTTTGTATCTGACTATTATACTTATAGCACCTTTTCCGATTTATATGATCATATTTTAATAACAATTCCATCTAAACCAGTTGCTGGATCCACCTTTGGCATCCATCACATGCAAAAGCTACATAAGGAAGATCAGTGAAAGAAAAGGAAGTTTTCCATCAGAAATAAAGAGTTGAAAATAGACATGTGAAAGCATCATTTGTTAAAAACGGTGATGTCCAGTAAAAGTACTGCTGAAAACATTGAGGTCAAATCTCCCAGCAGGGACCGCGCTAAGGATTTTAAGTTGTTAGCCAGTAAATTAGCCAAATTTCAAAAGTCTTAGCCAAACTTCGAGAATTTTTGTCAAAGAATTTTAATTGTTTGTTTTTTTAATGTAATAAGTGTATTTTTTGCCCAAGTGAAAATTTCTGACAATTTTCCATTCGCCAATACTTTAGCCAGATCAGAATTTTTTTCGCCGAATATTCTATTTTATCGCATTTGGCGAGGTGGCGAACGCTTAGCGCGGTCCCTGTCCCAGTTATGAGGGAGCTAAACAACATTCTGGTCCATGCATTCCTGTAGGTGTACAAAAGCTGAAAAACTTGTTAGCAGCAGGGTATGGATGAGGAAGGGCGCTACTTTAAAAAATTTTAATCATTTGTACTATTCTCACAAATATATATTTCTAATGAGGCCTATTACTTTCGGAACACACCCTGTATAATTTTATATAAATGCAATACAATTCAATTTTAAAGAATAACAAATCATTAATTTAAAAGAAAATCATTTTCATACCTTCCAGTACTTGGAAGAACAGATGGAGTATTAGAGCATGATATGTAGAGTCCAACAGAATAAACACAAGCACATGCAAATGTAACGATCAGAGCAAAAGAATTCAACAAAAGCCATGGCATTACCCACATAGATCTTCTAAAAATACATAAATAATATTAATTATATGTAAAACACTGAAACATTTATTACTTTTGATACACTAGGAAATGAAAGAAAAGGATAAAGAAACATATCCGAATTAAGTGTTCACGGTTAGTAAACATTAATTTACAATAGTGAAAAGTCAAACTGGTTTCAAGCATGCAAAGTTTTAAAATAAAAATTCTGTATTCAAGAAATCATTGCTGCAGGCCTGATTACTAAGAATAAGGTGAGATCTAGGTTTAATGAAACACTC
This sequence comes from Uloborus plumipes, assembly GCA_038373865.1. Classification (NCBI taxonomy): domain Eukaryota; kingdom Metazoa; phylum Arthropoda; class Arachnida; order Araneae; family Uloboridae; genus Uloborus; species Uloborus plumipes. The sequence continues at coordinate 78,234 of JAXGGA010003620.1, forward strand.
TATAAAACTTATTTCATGATTTAGATTCTATTGAAACACCAGTAAAAAGTAATTTCTTTATGCTTGCTATATAAAGAAAGAAGAGCATTGGGCTAAGGAATGTATTCTGAGGGATGTCAAGTTCAAGCTCAACTCGGACAGGAAAAGGTCTTGTTAAATTTTACTCTAAAGGATCTGTGATGTAGAAAATCTGAGATCCAATGCCGATATGTAGCCACAAATGATGAAAGTATCATGCATAGTTTAATTAACTACTTGTGTTTACACATTTAATCAAATGCTTTTGTGAGATCTAAAAGAGCAGCAATTGTTTGATAGGTAGGCTTGATATTTTGGGCATCCCTAGTTTTTTGGCAGAAAAAGAGGACTTGATTAGTGTTACCACAGCCCCTGCGGTAACCAAACTCTTCCAGTGGGATTAAGTTCTATATATATATATATTGGACTCTATTTAAGAATATTTTCTATATAATTTTGCAAGCTATACTAGTTAGTGCAGTTGGTCTGAAATCCTTAGGAGCTCAAGTCTTTTTGCCAATTTTCTTAATAGGGATTACAGTAGCCCTTTTTTAGTCAATTCCCTTAGTGGCCAAGGTTTTCAAGTAAAGAAAACTAAATTAAAAAAAAAACCTTACTTTAAAGAAGTTTTATTAGCCATAACAATACATTTGTCTTTTGTATACAAGAAACCATTTCCTTAAAATTAATGAGGATATCTCTGCAACACAATATTACAAACATGTACACGAATCAGTGACCTGAAACTTGAAAAAAGATCAACTTTTAAACTTTTTATAAATGTTTTGAGAAAATGGACTGTGTGTGAATAATACTAACCCTATGTGATTTTCTTTGTATGCAGCTACAACGCCGCATCCATGATAAATTGCCATAATCAAAGCGTAAACTGAGGTTCCTCCACTAATATAAATATTAATGGTACAAGGCAAGGCTGATGGTGAATCATTTCCAGGCTTTTCAAACAAATAGCAATGCGTCTCTTTAGACTGAAAAAGAGAGAAGTTAATAAATAAAAAGCTGCAATCTAGATTATTTTTTAAAAATTCATTTTTACTCATAAAATACATTTTTAATCATCAAAAAATAAAAAATCAAACAAGAGAAATTATTCAACTGTTTAAAGAAACGAAAAAAACATAACATAGAATTCCGCAAACTATTAAAGAAAAAATAACTGTAAAAGATTGCAAAAAGATTTGTTAAAGAATGCCATTTCAGGTATTTGAGAATTGGGAAGAAAAAAAAAACTTAAAGAAATATTGAATGATTTTGGGAGAAAGAATTAATGACTTTCATCATTTATGCAATGCACTTGAATCAAGAGAGCATACAAGGCCACAAAGAGAGAATTGCTGAAATATTTTAGAAAAAAAAATTATGAATAATCAGGGGTCAATCTAGAGAGAAATTAGGTCCGTTAAAGGACCCTTCACAAAATTCAGTCACTCAAAAATGGACCCTTCACAAAATTCAGAAACTCAAAAAGGGATTCTTCACAAAATTCCGTCACTCAAGAATAGACCTTTCACAAAAATCCCACACTTAAAACTGACTCTTCACAGAAATCCGAGTTTACGGAACGATTGGGAATATTTTTTGCCGTAACTATTTTTCACAAAATTAGGAATTAATTTTCAGAAAAATTCTTAACTATATTTCACAAAATTCCAAAAACAGGACCTTGGTCAAACATCCTGGATTGACCCCTGATAATACATTAACAATAAAATCAATCTTTCTCTACACACTAAACAGCAATTTTAAGTTTTGCAACTCAAACAACAAAAAAACTTTTGATGCTACTAAAAACATTGATGAAAGAGGCAATCTTCTTAAGTTTTTGATTAAGTTTTGTCAACACTGCAAAGGTTTGTAAAATAACTTCTTTATATAACTAAAATGAAATTTGATGATTTCTTTTCTTAAAAACAGAGGGGAGGAGAATCATTTTCACGTCTTAGTAAATTACAAAAAGAGAGTCAGACGAATGAACAAGCTTTAATCGTTGTTTCTGAAACATATATTTACAATAAAAACTAACAAAATTGAATTACATAAAATAATCAGAAATGTGACATAGTAAAATAGAGGAATCAAAACTAGAAAAAAAAATTCTAATTTTCTTTTAATTTGTCTTATATTATTTGATCTGAAAACTTTTCTGATCTTGCGACTGTAAAAAGAAAGGAAGGAAAAAAAATATTAAAGCTTAAATGCAAAAAATTTGTTGTGAAAATTTCGGAGGGGGCTGCAGCCCTATCAGCCCACCCCCTGAGTACGCCACTGCACAGTCCTCTGCCAAAAATTCAAAGGTGCAATAAAAAAATCTGTTACACTTGCAAATGTTTTTTTGCATGAAGTGATGTGCAATCAATGTGAAGTTGCTAAGAATGGTGTTCAAACCACAGTTGCTAGATGTCCTGGATATCAAGGGACTGTCCTGTATCGTGAAAACCTGTCCCGCCTTCCGGGGAACTTTGACACAGGACGGCTTAAGTCCCATATTCTTGCTAAGAGCACCACTTTAAAAAACAAGACATTATTTTTACAGAAAAAGTAAAATCAATACTGAAAGAAAGAGTAATAAGAAAATCACATAGCAACAAACGTAAAAATTGTTTAAATCATAATGTTTTTCTGTTTTGAAGTGTAAGGATAATGCTCTATGTTCAGTCAGAGAACAGAAATCTTTGTGACAGTTAATTCAACAAATATAAATTGCAGTGACTTTTCTTACAAAGCAAAGACACATCACATCTTGGAAATAATTTTTACAGCACAGTAAACACAGGTCGCACACACATTAATAGTCAACACATTACGTTAGAATAATTACTAAATTATAATATTAAAAAACTAGTGCAGTTTTTATTCGTGAATAATTTGAAATTCTGCTTGCGTTTTGTTAACTTCTTTTAGTTAGCTCATGTATTGCGGTTTAATTCTATGTATGCTAAATTGCAAAGTCAAAATTTTTATGACTCGTTAAAATTGTTTTATACCTATCCAAATTTCTCCATATGCATGTGCGGCATTATGAAACAGTGCATATTTCAATAATTCAGTGCATAAGTCAAATTTATTAATTATTATTTTTATGATCTGTGTATAAATTTATTGATTGTTTTGTAACTAATTATATTCCCAAAACATTTATCAAATGTTACGCATCTAAGTGAAAATACACAGTCCCCTGCCTAGCAATACGGTAGGAGACTTGTCTCTTGTCATGATTTATCAGAAAAACAAATTTCAATTAGCCGTCTTTTGAACCAAAGTTATAGATTCATTTCCTGAGCAATTTGAACATATAAAAAAAAATGCTGGGACAGTTTCTGTATGGGAAATTGGGAGTATACAGAGAATCGCACATATATACTTAACCCCTTCGACCCTGGCATTCTATTATTAGAACAAATCTTCATAATGCTCTACATTCTTCTTTTTTAAGAATTTTAACTTCAAAATCCAGTGGCTTACTCATAATACATGTAAGAATTCATATATGGTACCATTTTTGCTCAGTAGATTTCAGCATGTGTTCTGCAGAGAAGATAATGTCGGTTTCTCACCACTTGCAGCAAAAAGGTAAATGCAGCTTTTATTACTTTTCAAAATGCTATTAAATGTAATTCCCTGCACCTAGTGAAAATTCCACAGCACCAAATAGACTCTTTATGACCAGTTTGGTACTTTTAATGAAAAAAATAACTGTAAATTTAATTGTTAATATGATTTTTATATCTGTTCTACTAATAGGACATCAGGCCTTGGAGCACACATGGCCCATTCTTCTTCATGTTCTATTAAGAGTACATCAGGTGTTTAGTAGTGCTAAAATCATGTTTTGTTTTAAAGCAAAACACTACTTTCTGTTAAATTATTGCCTCATGACTATAGTTTTTATATTTTAAGGAATTTATTGAATAAGTAGATGCATATTATTGTCTGTTTATATCAAATTACGCACACTGAAATACATTTTTATTTGCTTAGCCAATATGCGAAGTAAAAAGTTGTCCTTGTTGGAAGCCATTCAGTGCCTAAATAGTCTGGATGATTCTGATTTAGAAGATGTAGACTTAGATGGGTCTGATGATGAATGGCAGCCATCAAATTATGATTTGCCGCACTTGTAACCTGATGAAGAGAAAGATTCCACTATTTCAGTATGGCTATAACAAACTCTTGGTTAGAGTATAAACAGGATGCCGCTTCGTTAGGAATTACACGTAAAGATCAAATGGATTTGCTCGATTTCACGTTTGATGTAGCAGAAATGTTGGCATTCGCAAAACAAGTAACAGCCGCTACTAAACGTGGGAGGCCATCAGGAAATAGTCCTGTTGTATCACCAGCAAAGAAAAAATTAAACTTAGCTGTTAGACCATGTGGAGATGTGAGGTATGATTTAATAAATCACATGATTGAGAGAAGTTCGAAACAGCAGAAGTGTAAATTAGAAGATTGCACCTATAAAACAACTTCTTATTGTGAAAAATGTGAAGTGTATCTGTTTTCATACGCAGAGGAATTGTTTCAAAAAATTTCACACCAAATAAGTGTAAATATACTTGGAAATAAATGTTCTCTTTTTTACTTAATAACAGCCTGGTGTCCTACTATTAGAACACTTTTTAATTAGTTCCGTAATTGGTAGAATCTCATAATATTACATATTTAGCATATTTACATGCATTATAGCATATCTAACCACTCATTGATTTTTTATCTACCCAATTAAAAATTCAGGGCCGAAGGAGTTAAATTATTTACATTTTTCTTTTTTTTTTCCACAAAATGTTCAAGGTTTTTGTTTTTAACCAGAAAATGTAGCGATATTTTCTGCTAATTTATACATTTGAGAAACATTTGATCTTTTCATTGAATTAATGTTGGGTACCAACACAGAAAATACCTTATTCATAAAATATATTTCTATGGGAAATTTGTATGCAACTTTTTATTCTTTCTTTTTCTTATTTGCAACATGTCTTTCACGCATATCATGGTATTCAAATTCATTAAGACATATTTTCATCAACATTAAAGAAATAAAATCAGACATCATTAACCGAAAAAATAATGATATGATAACTTAATCAGCTGAGTTGCTTATCTACACAGAAGAATAATTCTGAACTCATAACCAAATCAAAAAACGCCCACAAAAGTAAATAAAGATATTAGCTGTTTTAAACCATAACTTACCTTTTGGTATGCAATTGTACCAATTTCAATAAGTTTACATACGAAAACAATACCGTAACATAATGTAGAAAATAGCAATTGACAATGTATAGCCATAGCTATTACAAAAAGTGAAATTTACTATTGAGTTTGATAACACCGCATAACCCACATATGTCATGTTTTGTTTATCCATTGAAGTGCAGGATGAGGACAAAATTCCAACCTTTTTCCCTTGCGTAGGGGAGAAAAAGAAATTAACGTAGCAAGCATTAAATTCAAGAGTGGCTCTGAATATTACTTTTCTGATTGGTTCAGAGCAGACATTGGAAGGCACTTTCTTCTTCAGTTTTGACCAATTAACAAGATCGTGACGAGAAAAAATTTCAATCTTCTATACGGACGTCTATCACATCAAGTCATTGATCGCCCGCTGAAGGGGAGTGTAGCAGACGAAAAATCCGGTTTATTGGCGGCTATATTAATATTCGTATCTTTTCAGTTTAAAAGCGCTTATTTCTAGTCTAAAAATCTTTGGAAAGGTTTACTTAGGCATGATATAACAGAATTAGGGACGGACTGGGACGAAAATTCAGCCCTGGCATATTTTTTCAGATGAAGCCCCGGTGGGGCGGGGGGGGGGGGTCTACCGGTGAACTAAAATCATGAACTTCTCCAAATTATTATACCCAAACAATTTGGAAATTTATTTAGAGACCACACTGAGGACAGTAGCAGAATGCAATTTAATATAAGTTTAATCGCGGTGTATGTATTACTCAGATCGAATTTTGTAGTTTTAAAAATGTATTTTAAAACTAATCTTCGAAAATGTTGAGGGGAAAATGAAATTCGAGGGGGGAACTCAACCTTTCGCTTTCCAAATCGAAATTTGTAAAGGGCATCTGTTATGCATCAATTAATACTATAGAAAAGAGGATCCGGGTGTCCTCCCCGGGAAATTTTTTTAAATTGTAGCTCGAAAAATGCAGTTTTAGACGATCTTTGGTAAAATTCAGGGGACGAGAATTCGAGGAAAATTTTCGAATTAATCTTCTTAAGACAATTTTTGATAATCTAAACGAGGTTCCATGGAGAGACCTTTTTCGAAATTGAAATCTTAAAAACGAAAATCTAATCATCTCCGATTATGATAGGGAGAATGGGATCGGAGACACTCTTTCGAAAATTCGTTTTCGAAATTTTAGCTCTAAACAAGCAGTTTTGGAAGACCTTTGATGATATAGGGGCAAAGAGATGTGGGGGATAAAACCGAAAAATATTTTGAAATTAAAAAAAAAAAAAAAAAACGCAATTGTATTGTAGGTTATCTTTTGGTACGTTTAGAGGATCGGCAATTTTTCAAACTGACAGCTCCAAAAATTTAATCTTAGTATTCAGTATAAAATTTTAAATCCTGCTGACTGTATTTTAACTTATCTATTTAAAGCGTATTCCAGAGGCCTACGTTTTTGTCCCCATTTTGAAGGGATTTTTATAATAATATTTTTATTAAAAAAATTAAAAATATAAATATGTCGTCAAGTGTTTTCCTAGTTTACCCCAAGAAGGGCGTCTGAATGATGAAGGACTGTCTTCCCTGTCTTCCCTGACGAACGTCTTGTATTACATTCATTTCACCCGGGGCTAGCAGGTGGCAAGAGATGGAGCGCACAAGACTTCATATCCTTTTTGCTAACTAGGCACAAAAGAGAACCCTTCTAATGATAAGCATCTGACAGAAAATTGACCTAAACTGTTGGTCATTCAGAAGTACATCTACAGTAGATTGTTAATATACTCGCGATAAAGTTCATCAGCTCGTTTTCTTCAAACATTAGAAATAAATGACCCGCTCGAACTCTAGAAATTTTGCTCCTGCCGTCTCGGCGGCCTTGTATTTGGTAATTTTACGGACATTACTTTGTTTGTTTTGATAAAAAAAAAGTCTGGTTTATATGGGCCTGCCCTTTTTAGCCCAGGAAAAGACAGGCCCTTCTGGCATTTTCCCAAACTCCCACATAGCTAGTCCGCCTCTGAACAGAATGATGGTGCAAAATATCCCCTTAATAAGTGCATTTTTCTGATTTTTTAGGGCCGAATTCAAGTGAAACACCATTGCAATCGCTACTGGAAGTCGAATTACGATAGAATAGCATCTCGTAGCGAATGTAACGTTTTACTTGAATGCAAATTTGGGAATTAGCGATTGCAATGGTGAGTTGCGATCGTCAGTGTTTCACTTGAATCCCGGCCTTAAAGTCTCTTAGCTCCTCATAAGAAAATAGGCGAAAAGACATTCTTTTCTTTTTCCATCCCTTTCTTCAAAATTTTCAAGCAGCCATAAGCCGATATGGATCACGCGATATCACGCGTTTCTACTTTCTCCCGGAAAATTAAAATGAAATTAAAGGAAAAAAGAACATTGCGCCAGTTATTTTAGTTACACTTTCTAAAGATGTGACGCTCTTGTTGTATGAAAAGGATGTTATGTACATGCTACATCACTTTTAAGAGACAATTATGGCAGGAATTCAAGTAAAACAAGGACGATCGCAAATCACCAATGCAATCGCAAATTCCCAAATTCGGATACGTTAATATCGCTACGAGATGCGATTCTAATGTAATTCGGCTTCCAGTAGCGATTGCAATTTGCGATCGCCTCGAAGCGATTGCAATGGTGTTTCACTTGAATTCCTGCCAATAGGGCAGTAGCAGCCACGTGCTTTTTGCATAGCAACGGAGCCTGGCAACCGTTCCTGGTGGACAAGCAACTCCATGTTTACCGTATGTATAGCATGGTATTGTGAGTGCGCAGTTGTTTTTCTAGCCTTTTTTAATTGTAAAATGTGTTTTTAGTCTTGTGAAAGCCTTCATAACGAAGCAAAAAGAAGATACATTGGTAAAATCAGGATTATTAACAAATTGGATCCGTATTTATTAAGTAAAAATAAAGTTTAAACTGATGCGTTTTTAACTTGCCGTACTAATACAAAAAAAGAAAAAGAAGGATCGATAACTGCACAGTTTATGAACATTTAATGCATTAAGAACAATCGAATCCTATCTAAACAAGCATATTAGCAGACAGTTTGTTGTTATTCCACTCAGTGGTTAAAAACACGGAAAGTTCAAGAAATAATACTTTTTTTAAATGATGATGCGTTGAAAATGAAGCATCAGTATGAAGAACAAACAAAACAAGCCAAAACTGAAAAAAGAACGGGCCAAAATAACAGTCAAATGTACAAGAAAAAAGTGCAGAGCAAATCCTCGGAAAGAAAAGCAGACGACGTTTCGAGTATGTTTAGTTGTCATCAGCACGTGGTGTTTGTTTGTCTCCCAGGATGACGTCAGCTGCTATTGCCCTATAGCGGGGCCTTCATAAAATCCCTGGTGGACATAATAGTAACCTTGATTTATTTTGAAAATGATTGTTAGCTCTCATACGTACTTTATATCTATGAAACGCATTTAGAGAATGAATTCCTTCGGAGTCGTAATGTGCTTGTGTGAGAGAATATATTGACAAAAGAAACAAAAAGTTACATGAATGTTAAATACTTACCTCTGGTGATGTTACTAAGCGAAATGTTTACAGTGCAGTTTTATTACTTACGTCGTTTATTACTCAGGGAGCAGCATCTGCGTAGGAGGGAGTAATTTTTACATTTTTATATCCTTTAAAGATGGGTTTAAAATTAACGGTATAACCATCAAAAGGATATTGTATGAAAGGATATTACGCCTATATTATATGCTCGGTTCCCCCTCGTTTATCTATTTAAACTTCCGAAAGGTGTTTTACTTTCTTTCAGCGCTCATGTTTTTGTTCCAAAAATATAAGAATGAATATCATGTAAATGTCTCTGAATGATGGAACAATCAGTATTACATTTATACTGGCTGAAATCGGTTTTAATGTGAGCTGAGCAATGCCCGATAACGAAAAACCGTAAGTACATTTTGTATACGTATTTGTGTATACATTTTTCTTATTGCCGGAAATTAAACTGCGTCCTTTACAAATTAATATTTTTATATTTTTCAAATAAGTTCTACAAATTTAATTATTTGCTTGGAAAAACCATAATGTTTACGTTTTTTAATATTGTTTTACGAAAAATAATTGGTTAATTAACGTTTTTGTATAATTAAGCTCATGATTATGCAATTTATATTTAGAAGTAAACTAGTACTTTAATAAATTTTTATTTTAGAATTTAGCCTCCTATTAAAACATTTGCATGCATACAATGGGTGTAGAAGATCCTTTTCGCTTTTAACTGCATAATTTTTAATAATTAATTTAGAAAGGTTAAAGGATATTTTGTGCTGCAAGTGTAAAAACAGCAATTCTGCTGAATTTTTGGTAGGCTTATGTACATTAAAATCTACAAAGTCAACCTTTCTTTTTCTCTATGTTTTGTTTCAAATTAAAAGTAATAAAATCAGGTGTGAATGTTATATCCAATGGCGTATATTTATGAACATTTTGGAGGGGGCGATATAACCAGTCTGATACAACCCCCCCCCCCCCGCCAAAAAAAAAACTTTTTTTTCTTTATTGAAATCTAAATTTATTTTAGGGCTGTTGTGCCAGAGCTTAAATTTTCCGAAAGTGAGTCAATTTTTCCGAGGTGATAAAGAAAGGGGTTTGAACTTCCTGTCGGAAACTTGTAACGGAGAAATTCAGGAGCTCTCTTAAAAACGCATACGGGAATTAAATTAGAAAGTGTTGGATACAAGTAATGGGATTGGAGAGGGATCTTTACCTGAAATTGTTTGAGTATTAAATTCCTAAAATTTTATTTAGTCTATTGACCAAGTTATGGGAGAAGAGGTGAAGTAAGGAGCAGAAGAATTTTTAAAAATACAATTTTTAGTCATCTTTGATGAAATTGGAGAAGAGTAGGGATCAGGTGCTCTCACTTGGAAGTTTTCCATAACCGAAAGTGAAAGAATGGAATTTTAGAATCTGATTGGTCTATTAACGAGGGTTATAATCCGTTTTTGCTTCCGCACTTGGAGCTACACTTGCATTTGTTGCACTCTGAAATTTCTACTTAGGACACTGACCCTGAATCTCCACTCCAAATCAGGCACTGGAAAGCATTTTCATTTTGCCACTGAGAAAGGGATTAAAAGTTGCGGCCCTCTCTTGCTTGGCTGGCTCGACTGTTACCTCCTCTCTCTCTTTTTTTTTTTTTTTTTTTTGAACTAAAATCTCGGAGTTTTTTTGTGGACAAATGCCAACTAAATTAAATTTCATTTACAAAAAGTTTCTTGCTTTTGCGAGGGCCCGGGCCCCTTGGTACCCTTATACATTAGCGTGGAGCGAAAAACAAAAATTTTGGAATTTTATTCTGTAATACCTGGCAAAAGCTGTGCATGTGTAAGTATAATACACGTGTAAAATATTATCCAGTTTGAACAACTCCTTTAGGGTCCTACCAGGGCTTGGAATTTCTCTAAAAATATGAAAAAATGTCAATTTTCTAAAAATTTTTGGAAAATACAAATAATCAGCATTTTTGTTCTAATACCATTAAAATGCTTCCTTTTAATACTCTTTTCATGCATCTTCAAAATAATTTAGATTCGATGCAGTATTAAGTTCGTACATAAACCGTAAAGTTCCGTAAAATTAACCATAAATTGACTTTTTTTACCATTTTTTGCGCATGGCAATATATCTTCTTTTGTGATCCAGATACTATTTTTTTGCTATGAATGGGCAAAATGCAGCTTTTGGTTGAAAATGCAATTATATTTCGTTACATAAACGGCCCAGAACGCACCACAAGGAGGTAGCTGCATTTTGGGTGTCATTCAGCCTTTCTCATCCACCCAGTCACGTTATTTACATATTTTCAATTCATTCATATGGATGCAATTACTATCTGATGTTAAACAGGTTTCTGCTTTTGAATCTAAGTTTGAAGTTAGACTCGTGACTCAATTTTAACATTGATGATTGCGAGCATAAAGTTTTTCATTTAAATTCATATCTTATCTCTTCCTTCAATAACAATCTACGGTCTCACTCACCAGTTTTGAACCCTTAAAAGAGTCGGAGTGTAGAAGAGGCATATTTATTAAATCGCTGATAAAGTACAACTTGTTTTTGAAAAGTTAACTTATTGACGTTGCAAGAACTTGTTGGAAGATATCAAAGTTTTAAAAATGGATTTAAAAGACTCTTAAAAGTACTTGATGGACATTATCAATGTAACGCCAAAAGAAAAAAGTGACCCTGATCTCACTATCAAAAATCGCAGACCTTTCAGTCATTAGCATTCATTAATTCGAGCAACAGAGTTATGAAGCTGTTGATTTTCAAGCTAAATTTCTAATGAGATAATGATACTCGTCAGTTATATCATTAAAAAATATGCTTCTGTATAGTTCAAGAAATTAGAAATATGAAAAAATGAAAGAAAATTTCCGTGAAACATGGAGCTGTAATCATACAAAAAATAACACATTCTATAAAAGTTTGGAACTATAAGGATAAATTGACTGGTCAGCGCGTGTTTACTTTCCTCCCATTAATGATGTCAATTAAAAAAATCTCATAGCTTGAACTTTCAAAACTTAATATTCGTCATAAAAGTTCTCATTTAGTTATCAAAGTGTTTTCTGATCTTGTATGCCTTTCTGTAACCCAAATCCTTTGCAGTTTGACTATCGTCCAATGCCATGGCCAATAACAAGGGCTCAAAATTAACAAAGTAGGCATTTCTTCGAATCAGCGGATTCAGAAAAAGAGAAGATTATTATCAATCAAATGAACTATATATTGCGTAACTTTCATTGTACCTACAACTCCATGTTTCACGGAAATTTTCTTTCTTTTTTTTAAATTTCTAATTTCTTTAACCGTACTGAAGCGTATTATTTAAAGATATAACTGACGAGTATCTTCATCTTATTAGAAATTCATCTTGAAAAATAACAGATTCATAACTCTGTTAGCTCGAATTAACGAAAGCTGATGACTGAAAGGTCCCCGATATTTGATAATGAGATCAGAGTCACTTTTTTCTTTCTGTGTTACATTGACAATGTCCATCAAGTACTTTTACTCATTTTTTAAATCCACTTTTTAAAGCTTCGATATCTTCCACTGAGGTCTTGTAACGTTAATAAGTTAACTTTTCAAAAATAAGTTGTACTTCATCAGCGATTCAATAAATATACCTCTTCTACACTCTGACTGTTTTAATGGTTCAAAACTGGTTAGTGAGACGGTAGATTGCTATTGAAGGAAGAGACAAAGATATGAATTTAAATGAAAAACTTTATGCTCGCAATCATCAATACCAAAACTGAGTCATGAGTCTAACTTCAAACTTTGATTCAAAAGGAGAAACCTGTATAACATCAGATAGTTGTTGCATCCATATAAATGTATTGAAAATATGTAAAATACGTGGCTGGGTGGATGGGAAAGGCTGAATGACACCCGAAATGCATCTACCCCCTTGTGGTGCATTCTGGGCTGTTAATGTAACGAAATATAATTGCATTTACGACTAAAAGCTGTATTTTGCCCATTCATTGAAAAAAAAAATAGTATCTGGATCACAAAAGAAGATATATTGCCATGCGCAAAAAATGGTAAAAAAAGTCAATTTTTGGTTAATTTCACGGAACTTTAAGGTTTATGTACGAACTTAATACTGCATAGAATCTAAATTATTTTGAAGATGCATGAAAAGAGTATTAAAAGGAAGCATTTTAATGGTATTAGAACAAAAATGCTGATTATTTGTATTTTCCAAAAAATTTTAGAAAATTGACATTTTTTCATATTTTTAGAGAAATTCAAGCCCTGGTAGGACCCTAAAGGAGTTGTTCAAACTTGATAATATTTTACACGTGTATTATACTTACACATGCACAGCTTTTGCCAGGTATTACGGAATAAAATTCCAAAATTTTTGTTTTTCGCTCCACCCTATTATACATGCCCTTGTGTTAGTCACTGTATAATGACCTTATAGAGAGAGATGAGGCTTATTGGGACCGCAAGCATGTTGCGCAGGGCTCAATAATTTTAATACCTAACTATTAATGTTTTTTATTTTAATTTATGGCCAACAAATAGTGTATTGGGAATAGTCCTAAGTAAAATCCTATAACAAAATCACATGGTATAGTTATATTACAAAAATTTTATTTCAGAAACAAATGTCATTATTTCAGTGCTAAGTAATTATATAAGTCTGCAACTTTATTTTTTAAAATTGTTTTCATGAAGAATGGAGTAATAAATTGAACTCCCGTTTTAAAGTAAGTTCTTTCAGTTCATAATTATTTGAGGTTTTTTTCCTTTTTGTAGTTGAAAAAGACAATTTTTTCAGACTAAAAGCATGGAGTACGTTAATCCACTTTTAGAAAACCCACAAAAAACAAAACGTTTTAGAAGAATTTGAAAAGCAGAAAGTGAAGTTGAATCTGACCCAAGTTGATCCGATTCTTGAAAAATGTAAATGGTTCTGGCATAAATTGTGCAGAAGTAGAAGTTGGTCAATTTAATGTTTTAATATGTTATGTTGAACTTTGAACTTTGTTTGTTCATGCTAAAATCAAAAGAACATAAGTTAGTTACAAGATTGTATGATATTTACTGTCTAAAATTTTTTCGTGCGACCTCCGAGACATCTGCGCACGCGCCAAGTCTCTTCGGACATTCTCGAAATATTGGGGAAAAGCAACGAGGAAGTAGTAAGCAAACAAAAGCTGAAGGCATCGGGTAGTGCGCATCCTAAACCTATCTCCCCTTTTTCAGATGGAAGCGCCCGTGCCTCCAAGGTGCACAATACGGAAACAGACAGTATCATTTAAACTGTTGTAGAAGCTATTTTTGTAATATGAACTAACATACTATGTGCACAGGGTACATTGGGCCATTTCACAGCTCTGTTTGAAACATTAATATAATAAAAGTTGATGACTTGAGCGTTGTCAAGGAAGAAAAAAAAAACTTATATGATGAGAAATATTTAATAAAACCCATCGCTTAAAATCAAACTGTTCAACTAATTTTTTAATGACATAAAAAGTTAAAAGCAGAAAATTGGACCAACGTGCCCTGTTTCTCCTTATGCTTTGTAATTTTAGAAAAAATACTTTTATCAGTTTTTTAATTTTTTTAAGTTCTTAAGAGCCCTATGGAGCTGGTTGTCCCTTGGTCTGAAGTAATGAATACCAATATCTGTCTTTCATTCTTTCTATCCGTCAACGTTTTTTATGCATGTTTTATTTTTCCTAATTTAATGTTTTTTTCTCTAGAAATGAAAATTCCAATCTAAATCAATCAAAGGCTCATACGAGCTCTTTTGATAAAAGTAGTGGTAGTTCTGGTCCATCTACTCCACACCATGAAGCAGATCATAGCCAAAATGATCTCAACCCCTTGCTTAAGCGAGATCCATTGTTAACCTATGGGGAATTAATCATTTTAGGGTAAGTGCATTTATAAAATTTGAAACTGTTTCAACTAATCTTTATTCCTTGAAAATAATTCAAAGTTATTCTTTTCTGTCTTTCTGTTCTTGAAATAATTTTTTTCTTTTTGCACTTTTAAGATCTTTCATTTTATATTTTATGTGAATAATTTTTCCTTTCTCATATTAGTGAACTATTCATATTAAATTTGAATTTCTGATTAAAAATAAAGTTTGTTGCTGTTCGTAGTAATTTTGAAAATGTTTCCCAGGTACTGAAATTGTCCGGATTTTTCATCCAGGGAAATTTAGGTCTGTGACAAAATATCATTTTGTGCATTGCTTTCGCTTTTTACAGTCCATAAAAAATTCTGGATTTAGAAATAACTGAGCAATACAGGATCAAATGTCATGTCCCCCCCCCCCTCTTGGCGACATTTTCCTGTTGGTGCCAAAAGAGTGTCGCCAAGAATTAAATGTACAGCAACAAACAATGTACATTGTTCTTAGCGATTTGCTTTTTATGCCAACAGAAAAAACTTCAGATTAACAATTAACATATTTGATAAATAAATATGTAAGAACACAATACAGATTAAAAAGTAATTTTCAGTTCACTTACCTTTCTTTGTTGATTTTTGCACCATAGCAGCAAATGCAGACAGTGTGTTTTCTCTTAGAGGAAAAATTTTCCCTTATTTTATTATTTGGGGGGGGGGGGGGGCAAAAGTTTTAATTCGTTAAATTAGTAAATCCTAAATAAGTTTCATTCCCGATTTTTTTTTTATTTATTATTTCATAATCTTTCTAATTAATATCTCTCACTATCTCGACAAATTTAGTAAACATATCCTCATTTCTTATTTGATATTTCTTAAAAAAATAAATAGTATAGTGAGGGGCTGCTCCAGGGCCCGACAATATGGGGGACTGCTCAGGGCCTTGTGCTGACGGATCTGAAATTGATTTATATCAAATGCAAAGAGAGAGAAAGTGGATTTATATTCTGATCTATGAATCCTCCGGGAGATGGACTTTTGATCTTTTCGCTACCCCTTCTTTCAACACTGTTGGTAAATAAAACCCTGAATCAATTCTATTCTGGACATGGTCTCTCCCATGATTACTTTTTCAGAGTTACTCCCTTCTCCAAACTGCATCTGTGGTAATTTTGGAGATTTAAAACACTACCTACTCTGTTGCCCACACATCAGAGCCCACCACTTCCCCTATAGTAATCAAAACATGAGAGACAACTGGAAAGTCCTCTCCCATATTGATCTTAAAGCTCACAGATGCATGTTAAATCTATTCAAATTTCTTGAAGCCAATAGGACCCTTTCCCCGACCTAAACTAAAATTCACCCTTAATCACTCTTTCTTTTGTTATGCATGACATCTTCTGATTAAATTTCTCTCACTTACCCCTTTTATACAATCTTCTGTCCAACACGTAATCTTACCTTTTCATTCACTAAGTGAATTTGCCTTTATTTTTTTATTTATTTATTTTTATTATTCTGTTTGTTTCGTATTGTCATCTTTTCATGTCTCTGTATTTTGTAAGTCCTTTGTCTTGCTGTTTTTGTATTGTACCCTGTTATTTGTCTTGTACTATTTTTATTGTATGTAATGTTTTGGTGTCTTGAATAAATTTGGACACAGACTCCGGCTGCCGGCTTACGAAAAGACCCTGGCAGTCATTCTACGGCAGTCGGTAGGTGCACTCTGGTCTATGAGAGAGTTATTAATAGGTATAAATATTAGCAATGGAAATCTAATCGTTGTTGAAATAGGGGTTCTAGGAGTTTCTTCAGCCGGATTTTTGTTTTGAGTTTGTAGTCTTAAAATGAAATGAGTAAAACTTAATGAAATGAGTACTTGCAATTTATATGTTAATTAAATATTGTGCCTAGAACTTAATTTCAAAGTTGAGTTTAAATTGCTAATCAAGAGCTTTAAGCCAAAACCTACTTTTCCCAATCCCACAGGCCCCGGGTAGAAGAAAGCCATTACACTAAAAACATAGCAGTGCCTTGTAATGTATTACCTTGGTTTGGTCATAAGATGTTTTGTTTGGCAACAATCCGTCATTCTGACAATTCATATTTCATATTTGAACTTGAAACTAAATTAGTCATTGTATGAATAAAGCATTAGTTTTATAAGCAATGCACTTCATTTGTGCATACAAAACATGCCTTTTGTTCTACACAGCTATATGATCAGCAGATTGGCATACTAGATGTTGCTAAATGCAATTTGTTTTACTACTATATAACAAAAAAAAAAAAAAAAATTCAAACTTTATACAGAACTATATTTCTTAATAGGGAATGCAAAAATAGATATTTTAGTTTTAAGTTGGATTATCTGGAGAAAATGATTGATTTTGAGTGACATAATTTGAAGTGGAAGATTATGTTTAAGGTTAAAAAAAAGTTCTAGTTTGCTTTTCTTGAAATAAATAATTTTTTTTAATTTATACAACTTACATAATACTTAATGTGTAATATTTAATATTTTACTGAACACTCTGAGATGTAGTATTATATGAGATACGGTTAAGAAAATCCAAGCGTGAAGTCTCACTATTCCAGTGTTTAAAGAAATGCACCTATTGAAAATGATAGAGTAGTATGAAAAAAAATTGCATCATTGCAACAATTATTACATAGGAAACTATATAGACTTTTGAAAAAAGGTATATTCCCATTAACAGAGTAAAATAGCAAGTATTGAAAAGCGTAAAAAGGGAACACATGTAAAATCTTGAAGTAATATTCTAAACATTGCTGAAAAGCTTGAAAAACTCAAACACATAAACCAAACTAAAGAATTTGTTAAAATTACTATAACAGAAAATAAGTTTAAAAATATAAGAATTGTTACTAAGAGTTTTTTTAATGAAATGATAAGAATGGATACTGGACTCTCACTCATGTAATTTTTCTCTCAATCAGTAGTATTCATTGCAAAATAATTATCTTTTTAATGAACGATAGAAAGTGAATAAAAATGTGGACTGATTTAAATAAACACTCGAATTTTGCATTTTGGTGAGTGGGGAAGGAAACATTGAACAAATTTGTGCACAGCTAAGAATAATTTGAAAACCGCTTGGCATGTGATTATAGCAAATATATGTATTACAATACTTTAAGTACAAAGAGCAGTATTCCACATTCAAAATAAGCTGTTACGTTTTTATGTTTAATAAAGAAAGATATAAAGTTTAAAAACTTACAAGCAATATATACACTTGGTTCACCTGAAATTGCTGTATTAATGAGAAAACAAGTGTTTTTTGTTGCAATTGTCATTTATATTTCATCCTCGTCCTTTTGGAACTTAAAAATATGCCAAAAAAACATTAAGTTGCTAACAAGGGCGGATCCAGAAATTTTTCAAGGGAGGGGCGATTGATTTTTCTTAATGTTGTCATGCATACCAGTTTACAAATATTGATCACAAAGGTTTCAGACTTCAATTCCGAAACATTTCTGGGGAGAGCCCCAAACCTACATTCCCCAACCCCTAGCAGCACGATATAGCTCGGCTAATTTTCTTCGGAAAACTTGATCGGAAAGATATCGTTTTCTGATGGACTATAGCTCGGCATATTTTCATCGGGAAATTTGATCGGAAGGATATAGTTTTCCGATGAAATATAGCTTGGCTTATTTTCATCGGGAAATTTGATCGGGAGGATATAGTTTTCCAATGAAATATAGCTCAGCTATTTTTCATCAGGAAACTTGATCGGATGGATATTGTTTTCTGATGGAATATAGCTCGACTTATTTTCATCGGGAAAGTTAATCGGAAGGATATCACTTTCCGATGAAAAGTAGCTCATCGAAAACCGTGCTCGGATATTGATCGGAACGATGTCATCGTACGTTACGAGATCAGTTTACGAGGAGTTCGAGGATCGGCCGAGCAAAATCCGATGAGTTGATGCTACTTGGGACTTCATTAAAACTGGTACAAAATTGCAATTTTAGAACTTCAACGTCGAAAAATTATGGGTAAAGAGTCCCTCAAGGGAGGGGCGATCGCCCCCACCACCCCTCCCTTGTATCCGCCCCTGGTTGCTAACAATGCAACCTGATTTTTGCTAACCTGGTGATGTATTTTATTTGGCAAGAAACTTAAGAAAAATAATTTATTCATTTTCTTATTTTGTAATGGTATTTGTAAACCTATTTTTTAAACTGGCATTACACACAAGGCAACAGTCAAATATGCTTCTTAGATGTCTGAATTGAAGCTTGAATTAGAAAACAGATTTCTTACTTCTGACCCCTGACCGGTGAAGAGATGTTTTTTATAACGTAAGTGGTGAAGTGAGGTGCATGGAACCCCTACTTTGTTTCTTGTGCACTCAATAAAATTAGCAAAAAAAGGTCTGAACATTTACAAT
The DNA here is from genome assembly GCA_038373865.1 of Uloborus plumipes. NCBI lineage: Eukaryota > Metazoa > Arthropoda > Arachnida > Araneae > Uloboridae > Uloborus > Uloborus plumipes. Next base: position 97,329 of record JAXGGA010003620.1, read on the forward strand.
TATTTTTCTGTTTTATTTATACAAGTACAACTGAAACCGTACCGTTAATGATATATCTGTACAGCCGTATATTGCTTCCTCAGAGCAACAATAAGACATTTGCTTACTGTTTGCTGTGAGGGGGTGACATGAGAATGTTATAAAAGGTTTGAGTGCAAAATTCCAATTCTTTTACTCTGTCGGACACCGCATTCACAGGTCAGGGTTGTCCAGAGAAACATAAAGAAGTTGAGAGCTGCTGAGTGATTTTAAACAAGTATACACTAAAACAATTGTGTCCACTAAGGAGACAAAATATAGCATCAGCAGAACTATGAGGAAAACTCAGGATAGAGGATGCTAGACTTTCCTTGCTAGCATTACCTTTAGTGTAGTTACGATTTTATCCCGCATTAGCTGGCATGCCTCAAAATTCAAGGGTTACCATATTTTCAATAACCCTTGCCTCTCCAGCATGTTGGAAAAACCAAGGAAAGGAAAAAAAAATAATGTAACACTATAACAAATGCATATTCAACTTAAAAAATAAATGTATGTACTGAGTGCAGAAGTTTTATCTGAAATTTTTATCAAAACTGAATTATTGTGACCAGGTAAGTCTTCGTAACATATATTACCAAAATACCTTGTTTTATGATCATTTGTGAATGGGAAATAAAAAAAAATTTCTAAAAAGGTGGCGTCTAATTGAAATACATGGAGACATAAAACTTTTAAGAAGTGATTTCGCATTTTGATCTTGGCTGTAGATACCATTTTTGTGTTTAGCACGGCAGTATAGATAATTTTATTATTATTAATAAGCAGTTTAGTTTCGTAAAAATATTAAACTATAGTAAGATAATACACCATCAAACCACAAAGGGTTTTTTTTATCTCGAACACCTGAAATGTATTAGTTTGTTTTTGAAATAGAGGTAACTTTCTGAATTTATGAAAAGTTATCCTTGCAGTGATTTACTTTGCCACCCTCAGTTGAAACTGAGGGTGGAAATTTCCTTTTGTTTTGTTGCAAAATGAACTTTTAATTATCCTACATGTTTTAAAATTCAAACTTCCTGGCTTGCTGGTCAACCTCTCTTTTTCTGACATGCCACCCAAATGTGGGGTCCCTAGTCAGCATTAGGTTGTGCTCTTTATTTAATTTAAACTTAACAATTCATTCAGCAGATTGAATGAACATTATTCTTAAACATCATGTATGAAAATAGTGTTGCCTAACGTTGCAGAGAATTGGCTGCTCTATAGTACATTTAGTATTAACGATGATGCGCCACATGAGGCCTATCACATTAAGCCCTGGTCAAAAAGTACTGTACGGATAAATGAATACCCCGCTTATTTGAGTAAAATATCTTGGAACCGAATATTTTCCATGCCATAGACACAATGTTAACTATCCCCACTTAATCGAATACCCCGCTTAATCGAATGATTTTTCTTGGAACCGATGGTATTTGTTTAAGCAGGGCTGACAGTATTGACATTTTAATTGAAATAAGAAACATCCTTAGCATTCTGCATAAACTTAAATTTTATAAAGTACATAAATATCTTTTTAACCTTTTCTTAATCATGTAATGTAAAACAATAATAACATCTAACTGTAAAATTCTGTACCTCATAACCAGATTGAAGTCCATTTTCGTTACTTTTCAGTAGAAAGTGAAAACAATTGGCGGATGCATGATAAGGATGGGTCTCGCGCTCTTTTAATGTGGCTAAATGATTATGAAGGAATTTCTTTTATAGAATAAAGTTCTCATGGGTCGATGTGAAATAAGATTTTTCATATAATGCAGTAATAAAGGGAAAATTGCTATTTCTAGACTTACGTTGTTCTGGTTCTGAGGTACAGAATTAATGTTCAATTTAAGGTAGATAAAAGATTCTTGAACTCATTTTTTGCTTTTATTATAATGAATGTTAGCTATATGTTGTTAAAATACTGTAAATAAAAGTACTGATTGCATGCAAATTGAGATCTGTTTAAATTATCATTTTTAGTTACAATGGATGCTTACCACAAGGTGAAAAGGGACGACGTAGAAGCAAATTCGTCCTTTGTAAGAGACCAGTTTCAAATGGTGTACGGAAGTCATCACATTATGTCGTCAAAACGCCTCAATCTTCAAAGGTAAGTACAGTTGAACTTTGTTATAGAGACATCATTTATAGTGACCACTCTGTTATAATGTCAAAGAATATTCGTCTCTTCATTCGCTTATAAGTGCTAGGTAGTGATGAACAGATTCAGAT
>JAXGGA010003621.1:0-75000 GCA_038373865.1 Uloborus plumipes
AACGGATTTTATTAATGTTTTTGTATGCTTAAGCATTACAGATTATTATCTTTTATATGGACCACCCAATTAATTCACTACAATTATTTTATTTTAGCATTTATAGCGGAAAATAGTCGTAAATGTATACTCCCCTGGCTTGTCCAAATACTAGTTTTTATACAAACATGTTCCACGTTCAATTTTTGCTTACTTGGCATAATGTTTTTTGACATAATCATACACTTACATTAACAGAGAAACATATTTCATCAGTAAACATTGAAAAAATATTTATTATTATTTAAAAAAAATACACTTTTCAACGGGCCATATCAACAGTGTCACCCTCACCTGGCGAACTTCAAAGACTGAAATTTAGCATAAAAAATGCATAAGGATGACGTTGATTGCGAATAACCAGTGTAATACTGAGTAAAGTTAAAAGCAAGCTACGAGGTTTTAAAAAAAATCGAATATTATTGCATCGGTTCTCGTTGAAAGTGCCTCAAAGCGTACTGGGCCAGTCGCTGTAGTATTTCCCCTGGTAAGTATAACTTTTTATACTTCATCGTTACATAAGTGTGCGTATGTATAATGTAATGCTTATTGTGTGCAGACATCACGGTTTACGTGAAGTTCCGGTAAGAAGAACGCGTGATGTTGTTTTTATAGGTAATGTATGACTTTGTCACTCCCCTCGCAGTTTTGTTCCAAAAAAATGGTAAATATACATTAAAACTGTGTTATAAGCATAATTAATTTCATTTTTAATCTTAATTGCCCTTGTGAAAGCTATTTGAATGAACGTAAATAATGCGGGAAGTGTTTTTATTTGGGATCTGCGGTGCGACTTGTATGCAACATGTTGTGTTTTCAAGATTGATTTTTTTATTTTATTACAACGCGAAATTTTTTTTGAATACAGATCTTATAGAAATGTGTCCATACTCTGATTTTACACCGAAAAATAAGTGAAATAATAGTAAATCAAACCAGAATTCTGCCAATAGTGTCACTCCCCTGGCAACCCATTTTCCCCTGGTATCGATAAACCCCCCAAAAATTGAAATTTCGTCTGGCCCTTACCACTACAATCATAAAAATAATGGCTACTAGAGATATAATGAGTGTGAAATTAAAAAAATATTTTTTCTTTGGGGACACAAAAAACGCATTGACCGTAGAATCACCCATATACAGTATAATACTGGCAGCCAAATTTCCCATTTGAAACTGTAAAATACATAGTAATAAACTGTAAAACTGGCAATTTTAGTTTTTTACTGTAAAGTTAGAAATTTTACAGTTCATTGCCGTAAAATTTAGCTGTATTATACTGTAAAAACAACAGTATAATACTGGCAGCAGAGGTTCCAGTTTAAAACTGTAAAATGCACGGTAATATACTGTAAAACTAGCAATTTTACATTTTATTAATGTAAAAGTAGCAATTTTCTAGTTTATTACTGTAAAATTAGCAATTTTTACAGTTTATTACCAAACAATTAGCTGTGTTATACTGTAAAAACAGCATTAATTTTTAGAGTGTAACATTGTTTTGATTGATAGAACGCAGTTTTATGAGCAATATTTGTGTAAAAGTTCCCCAAATACCGACCACCTGGTAGAGTGGACAGAGAAGTCTGACCCGGATGAGAATCAATCCGGGTTCGAATCCCGGCTGGGGCATGGATGTACGTTCCCTCTCTGGTCCTTTTTCTTTTCTTTGTGTGAATGTATCGCTGTGCTGTAAATGGTTGCCTACCCCATAAACGATTCGCTACACTGTAAAAAACAGATATTGTTTTTATAGTATAATACAGCTAATTTTATCGTAACAAACTGTAAAAATTGCTAATTTTACAGTAATAAACTGCAAAATTTGTAAATTTACACTAATAAACTGTAAAATTGCTGCTTTGCAGTACTGAAATGCAAAAATGGCTAATTTTATAGTTTATTTTCTGTGCATTTTACAGTTTTAAACTGGAACCTTTGCTGCCAGTATTATACTGTTGTTTTTACAGTATAATACACCTAACTTTGTGCTAATAAACTGTAAAATTGTTGATTTTATAGTTTACTAGCAGTACCCGCACGGCGATGCCCGTGCAAAAAATGTAAAGAAAGTCAACTGAATAAATTTAAATTCACTCCACCCTCTTAAGTAAAATTATTATATTCTTTAATTCAAATGTGCACCACGACCTTTTAAAATATATTGATGACACTTTTAATGCCATTTCAGTTTGTAGTGTTCAATGCGAGGATTATTTTAGTTTTAAAGACTTTTTTCTTCTTTTCGTGTGTGTGTGTGACGAACTTATTTATTTTTAGCGAAATTTTTACGTTTCAATGGAACTTTTGACACAACTGTAGAGCCAAGATTTTCGAAAACTCTCAATGACCACAGCAATATTGCCCTTGAAATTTAATATCTCCCCAAAAACAACAGTGTTGTAAAAAAATCCCCCGCCAAGAAAACCTTAAATACTCAGCCTTAAAAAGTTATGATATCGAGTTTTCCCGCCAAGTTTGTGCCAAACTACAACTAACCTGTATGTATAGTTCTTTTAAATTGTTTTCAGTTTTGCCAGGCGGGAAGCTTTGTCTTGTGAGGTGGTTGCTTAATGAGTAAAAACTTCCCGCCTGGCAGGACTGAAAACAATTTAAAAGAACTATACATACAGGTTAGTTGTAGTTTGGCACAAACTTGGCGGGAAAACTCGATATCATAACTTTTTAAGGCTGAGTATTTAAGGTTTTCTTGGCGGGGGATTTTTTTACAACACTGTTGTTTTTGGGGAGATATCACATGTTTTTGCATTAATATTATTTCTTTGCCTGTTTTTTTTTCTCTTCAAAATTTACTTTGCATGTGTTTTTTTCCCTTCAACATTTTTCTTGGCGGTCCGACATCTGTGGTTTTCTTGGCGGCATGCATTTGGTGCAAAAGTTCAAGGATCTTCTTCAGTCTGGGATAAATTTGAAATCAATCACAATGTACCACCCGAACCGACGCAAAACAAAGCTAGTTGCTAACAATACTACGATTAAATTAAAAGTTAAAAAAAAAAACCCCAACCCTTACTGCCGATCTCATATTAAAATGAACTAAATTGAAGATCCCATTTAACATTCGAGCGTTCGCGCTGGGTCTTTTCGACCCAGGCGCAAGGATAAACACTCGCTGCTCTACTTCTATTTGAAAGAAATGGATCAGGTCCACTGTAGCTGCATTCAAAGTCGACCCCTTGAACTTGGATATACTTTTGAGATCCTTGATTAATATTTGTCAAAATCATGATTTACTACTGAATTATTCATTAAATATTGTTAAAATGCTCTTAAAATGTAATATGGGTCACTCTGACCCAGCGCGCGCTCTCGTGTATCGGTATGTCGCGCGCTTTCCGGAAGGTTAAAAGCCCTATGCAATAAAATCAATTACAAATATTTTATTTGTTAACAAATAGAAACTGGCAACAGATAAAATTATAAATCATTGAGTTTTCTTTCCTCGTGGCCCAACAATGAAAACATAAACGCTCAGATGTTGAACAGAGCTGGTAGATAGAAATCGGACCAATTTTAAGCATTAATAACTCCGGGGTGCGATGACCCCGGGGGGTAAATTTTGGGAAAATGTCCTCAATGTCTCATCGAGAATATTCATACCAAAAATCAACACTAAAGACCCCCGGGGAGAAAAGATACGGAAAATAAAAGCGAGGGGGAGGGGGTGGGGGGGTCGAAAAACCCCCTATGCCGAGCTTTGGGACAAAATAAATGTGGGTGCAAAAGCAGAGCTCAATCCGAGTTACCGTTTAGTCTGGACCCCTGTCAAACAATTTTTAAAAAGTGCGAAAAATAGCGATTTTATAACATATATCACCCCTCCCCCTGAGGGTCCTGGATGTTTTGCTTTAGTATGTGCCGTCAGGGGCCGCTGGAGATTGAGTATACCAAAAATGAACTCTAAGGATCTTTATGGGGCTGAGATACAGAGGGGTGAAAACCCCGGTTTGGTTACTCGCGTAAACAGTCCTAGTCGCTCTTTTACATTTTTATTGGCGACGGAAATTTCTTGGCGGCTTGTATTTGGTTTTCTTGGCGGGGCGGGACGCTCCCGCGTCCCGTGATAATTCACCGATTTAACCGTAATTTCAATGTAAAATTGGTCGCCAAATCTAAATTTATTAACATAGGGAACCGATTGTATCAGGTAGATCAGCCACAGCCATTCTTCCATGATTTTAATGTGAACATTAAAAGGAAAGAAATATAATGTCTTTCGTACCATCTCTTTGAAGTGATTACAATCTAACAGTGACCCTCAAATAATCAAGATTTCACTGGCCGGGAACCTCCTCTGAAGAAAAATTATTATATCCTTTAGTTCAAATGCGCTCCACAACCTTTTAAATTCCACTTAAAGTCATGTTAAAGTTTAAATCAATTCGCCAAATAAATATAAGAGACAGAAAGTTAAGTAAGTAACAGGAGATATTAATTAATCAAATTGAATAAATTTTCAAGGCTTAAATCTATACGCAAATTTAAACCACAAAGTAACTTCAGGGACAAAAGAGCAGCTGATCAGGAAAATGGCTCTAGTGTTTCAGTTCTGCGTAGAGTTAGGCCTTGAAAATTGACTAAATTTGATTAATTAATATCTCCTGTCCTAATTAACGGACAGAAACGTGCTAAAACTTTTCTTTTTCAGAAAAAAAAACCCTTTCCAACGATATATAATGTTTTGGGGTGGGGCGAGGTTTTCCCCCCTCAATTATGGCGGATACACCAAAAATGAGACTAATTAATTAATTTAAAAATAACTAATTCGAAATTAAAAATTTGGGCTTCGAGGTGCACGAGGGCGGGGTACGTTCGAATTTTTGAGCCAAGTTTCAGGTCTGTGGGTGCTGCGGGGGCTTCTGGCCAGCGGTTACAAACATACAGACAAACGAACACCGTCATCTTTATATATATAGATTACTATGCATTTTCCAGTTTTAAACTGGAAATTCTGTTGACAGTATTATATTGTAAAAACAACAGTTTATTTTTTGCAGTATATTCAATGTGTGTACCGTGGAAGTCGGACTTGACCCCTAATGGCGGCAGAGTTGAAAAACTGAAGCAGCGCACCCCAAATGGAGATTCAGGCTGGCATGAGACTGCACCAAATTCTTCAAATATGTCGAGTTTTAAATGTCAAGAAAAAGTGCGTTAGTCCACTCTCTTTTGAGCAATTTTGTAGAAGTGAGCAAAAATTACATTTTCGATGATAAAGTGCTTCCTAAAGCATTTCATCTAATTCTCAAGTTACTTTTTCAAATATGACAATAAGAAACTACTTTCTTACTCTTCGCCGCTTACTATGACGAACCTTGCTCATATAGCTCAACCAGTAGAGTTTAATAATCAAATAAGCGTTGTACTAAAACGTGAATGAAGTAAAAAACCAACGTAAATAAAGCACAAACTGTGAAGAAAATTCACCATATAGCTATTTCAGGGCTACAATGGAGCCTCCCCAAGTAGCATCAACTCATCGGATTTTGCACGGCCGATCATCGAACTCCTCGTAAACTGATCCCGTAGTGCACGATGACATCGTTCTGATCAGTATCCGATCAACTTTCCCGATGAAAGTAAGCCGAGCATCCAAATTGATCCAAAATTCATCGGCACGGGACTGCACTGCTCGTAAATTGCTCCAAATCTCATCGTATTTCGAGCAAAACTCATCGGATTCTGTTTGGCCGATGAGATATATTGGAGCAATTCCCGATGAGAACTCATCGAATCCGATCATCGGCCGATGAAAATTTCATTGGGTTTCGATGAATGGCCGATCATTGGCCGATGAGATTATGCTGCTAGGGTCTACATCAGTGGAAACAGTTCATCACACAACTAGATAGCCGTGATCGATCTGAGTAGAATTGTTGAGTTTGTCCCACTTTTTGAGATGCATTCTCTATAGACATAAACTATATCGTAACGTGAGATGTCCACCCCATTATGGGGCATTTCGGTTCTTCAAGTGTAACTCTAGAATACTGCATTATTTGTCTTAACTTTGAACACTATTCTTTTAAGCATTACCAGTCGTTTATTTTTTTATTTAAGACCCACATGTTTTTTTTTTTTTTTTACTAGAACCAATTAATTGCATTTAGTGCTTTTTCAAGTAGGAAAACTTTAACGGTTTGAGTAACTCGAATTAGATATCAACAGGGGTATCGGCATATTTAAAAAAGGGGGGGGGGTCAAAAAAAGTTGCAGGACACGACAATATAAATTTTAATTCTGCTCTTAATTTTAGTTCACCTTATAACTTTCTAAGAGATCACAATTTCTTTAACGATATGTAACGCGATATGTTTACTTCAGTTCTTAGGTTCGCCATGTTATGAATTAGCAACAGCAACTACTTAAAGAAACAAAAATATTTGTATTTCATCAATCATAATGTGTACAAATACATAAAAAATTACTTTTTCTTCTAATAATTATCAAACTTATGCATCTTTCGATGTTTATCTGTCAAAAACATAAACTATACATCGTAAAGTTGTTGTATGTTGCAGTTATATGCACCTACCTACCGCGCCTGAAATGGAGCTTTCTTATCATTTGGATGGGGCACTCAGGCTTTTTGGTTCAGATCAGAAGCCCAGCAGCACGGTATTGGTTTGGGTGAAGGAACTCGAAGAACAGGACATTATGACAACGACAGGCATAATTTGCTCCAGTACCCATTAAAGAATAGGTGTCTTCGATCGTCCTGCATCACACCAGCTTCCTTTTAGCCACAATCCTGGCACCCTAATTACCGACCTATTTCGACTCTCGTGCTCACAGTGTATAATAAGTAATAAGAAAATCTGACAGTGTAATAGGAAACTCCCCCCCCCTCTCCCTCTTAAATCCGAAAGGGTAAAAGTACCTTTCGTTCGAAGTTATTAAATGCCCTTTTTAAGGAACTAAGCTGGTCCCTAATTCTGTAGGAATGATGTTCAATTGGTGTCTACTTACATCCACGTTAAAGATACTACATATGTTTCAGTATAATTAACATTTGCCGCACATTTTAGATGGTATTGATTGTAGGATTTTCCATTTAGATGTTTATGAACAGCAAAATTTATTTTAAATTTTTTTTTCAAAATTGCTTGCAAGTACCTGTAATACATTAAAAAATATTTGAAGTAAAAAATCAACGTAAATAAAGCACAAATAAGGTAGAAAGTACAGCAAATAGCTATTTCAAGGCTACAATGGAGCCCCTTCCTCAGTGCAAGAAGCTCAGCAAACAACATGAAAGCTGTAAGAGAACTGAGCGCGAAGCACGTGGGCCCCGGTATTTATAACAAATGGGCCAGTGCGCATGAACTCACGACAGAGAGCGGGAAAACACCGACCAATCAGCGATCAGCGAAACAGCCAGGAGAGCGAAGAAAAGGGGAAGACAGCAAAGGAAAGTAGGGAAAGAAAAAAGCGCGGGAGAAAACACTAGAAGACGAAATTATAAAAATTGCTTCCAGATGTCAGGGAAAAATGGAACACTGGAAAAATCATTCACCAGAGAATGGGAATTTTTCCAAATATAGTAAGCTTCCCAAAAATCGAGGTCATAAACTGACGAACATTTACAAATAATTCTAGCCGAAGAAAAATCAAAGCAGTGACCAGAAGTCCAACAATGCTGAGCAATGGAAGAGCGTGCTAGTTCTTTATGTTTAACATAATTTTGATGCTCTTTCAGACGTTCCATTGCTCAGCATTGTTGGACTTCTGGTCACTGCTTTGATTTTCTTCGGCTAGAATTATTTGTAAACGTTCGTCAGTTTATGACCTCGATTTTTGGGAAGCTTACTATATTTGGAAAAATTCCCATTCTCTGGTGAATGATTTTTCCAGTGTTCCATTTTTCCCTGACATCTGGAAGCAATTTTTATAATTTCGTCTTCTAGTGTTTTCTCCCGCGCTTTTTTCTTTCCCCTACTTTCCTTTGCTGTCTTCCCCTTTTCTTCGCTCTCCTGGCTGTTTCGCTGATCGCTGATTGGTCGGTGTTTTCCCGCTCTTGTCGTGAGTTCATGCGCACTGGCCCATTTGTTATAAATACCGGGGCCCACGTGCTTCGCGCTCAGTTCTCTTACAGCTTTCATGTTGTTTGCTGAGCTTCTTGCACTGAGGAAGGGGCTCCATTGTAGCCTTGAAATAGCCATTTGCTGTACTTTCTACCTTATTTGTGCTTTATTTACGTTGATTTTTAACTTCAAATATAGTTCAGCACAAAGCTTATTTGATCATTTTTCATTTAACATTAAAAAATAGTTTGTGAAAACTTAGAATGTATCTTTCAATTTAGAATAGTTATGATAACGAGGAAAATCATTTCTATTTATTGTACTTATCAATTAGCATGCTAGTAGTAATTTTTCTTCAAAGAATAAACTGGAAGTTCTAACTGAAAAATAAATTCAATAGAATATTATTGAAGGAGAAAATTATTTTACTGCAGAAGGATCATTTTTGGGGATTATTGAACTAAACTTGAATAAATATTACTAAACATTATAAAATAATGACGGTAGAAATCTTGCACGCGAAAGATTTCGAAGAAACATGGAAATTATTATAAAACCACCTTTCTCATATTTCTTCTTGTCGAAGAATGGAATTTTTTAGGGTTGGAAAAGAAATCTGTCGGATCTTTAAAAAACACCAACAGTTTAAAAAAGACAAAAAAATATCCAATTTCTCGTATATGGACTTTGATTGAACGAAATCACTTTGAATCCCAGTCTTGTCAAAGTACTTTTTTTTCTATCTTGAAGAAGTTTATTTTTTGATAAGGCGCGCTGTTCTTTGTAGTGCGTCGACAGAAGACATTCTTGAAGAAATGATTTTTTAAAAAACTTTTTTGGGTTCATGAATTCACATCTCTGATCTGACGAGAAAGATGCAACAAAAGAGTTGAAGTAAGGGGAAAAGACGACATTGGTTTTCCAGACATCTTTTTTTAACGATATAACTTTTACTGTATGATAAGATTTATATAGACGTTTCCAGGCATTTAGAAAAAATATAATAATGGTATTATATAATAATATTGTGCAATATAATATATAATAAAGAATATTTGAGCGTTGTTTATAATGCTGTTTATATAACTGATTATGATATTTACAATAGGTTTTATTATAAAGGTAATTTAACCCATTTATGACCAGTAGCCTAAAAACGGGACGTTTGTTAGTTACTGCATACAAAAACCTGTAATGGGTATATCATTTTGCTAAAACTGTTTTTCACAAGTTAAATAGTCCTTCTACTTGAGAAAGCCAGATAGAGCCACTATTTGGACATCAGAGTTTATTTATCGACAGCTATTTTTAGACAAATTAGTCAAGCAACGATCCAGCATGGGTAGCCACAGAAAGTAAGCTTTTTTGCAAATTTATTTTTCATAAAATTAAACTATTTTAAAATGATTTGCTTAAAATTGATCACAGATGCCTTCCGTAATGTTACTTTGCAAAAGTAAAGTCAAGTAAGGTCGTATTTTGCTCACATATCTGCAAAATATCCCATAAACAGGACGTTAAATAACTTAATAAATATGGCAACGGCGAACTATTTTAAGCCTAAAATGTATGTAAATCATTCCAAGTAAGAGTTTTAAGCAAATACAAATTAAAAAAAAATGTTAATAAAAACTTGGGTATAAATATGTTTAATGAGACACTGGGGAGAACCAGGAGGTATAGGACCGTTGCATTTATGGGAAAATAAAACATGAAGACTTATTTTTAGCTAGTTCAGTATGCATAGCATCTTTACACTTCAGATGCTACATCTAGTAGAAAAGCTAGAGTTAATGGTTTGCATTTTGTTTCGGCATCTAAATACTGTTATCAGATTTTCCCATTGTCCCATTTAACATGTCTCTTCCCAATTATGCTCGCTAAATAACTGTCTTTTTTGCATACAGTTTGCGGTCATTATGATTAATAAAAATTAGATTTAATTTCCTAGTCTTCTTTTAAATTTCCCGATTTAAGTAACAAATAAATGTGAACTTGTTATACCGGCTTGTTAAAACCTCTTAAGAGGGTTTAATTTTTGCATTAGCATGATAGGAATAAATGTTTCATACGTTTTACGTCTCTTTTCTCTCGAAAGTTTTTGTGAATTTTTGTATGCGAACGGTACTTATTAAAAAAAGAAAAAAAAAGAAGAAAAATAAATGTTTTGTTTACCAGGTCTTTTCTAAATTGCACGAATAATTGAAAAGTTAAAGAAAAAATGATGTATGTGTCAAAATTGAAATGAAAAATATATATATGGGCGATTCTCCGTAAACTCGTCATTTTTCACACGAAATCTGTCCGGGCAAGGTTTTTTGAAATGTTCGTATAATTATTATACTATTGCTCGGAAAATGAATCTATTAAAGAGGGCCAATTGAAGTTTATGTTTTTCTGATAAATCATGATAGGGGGTAAGTCCCCCGCCTAGTATAACTAGGCAGGGGACTGTGCCAGGTGACTGTGTTTTTGCTCTTTGTTGCGTAATATCTGCAAAACTATTGGAACATAATTAGTTACGGGGCTACCTATAAATTTAGGCACAAATCGTGGACATAATAACTAATTTGTTTCATAATTAAACTAATTGACATTAATAAAATCACTTCCCAGAGGACTGTTTTCGCAACGACCCTGATGCATACTTTCATCATAAATATGACTCTCAAACTAAACAAAGTATCGTTTCAACATCGTTCTCGACAATTTCAGCAAATTCACACTCATTACTTTAAACTTCATAACAAAAAACGTTTGCAAGAGTGACAGATTTTTTCTATTGGAGCTTAGAATTTGCGGCAGGGGACTGCTTGAAAAATCTCCGGACATAATTTACATGACAATTTTAAGTTTTAGAAATACGTACTTAGACCTTATTTCATAAAAAATATATAGTTGCATTATTCTATTTTTAGATATTAATTGCCAAATTTATGTAGTGTTAATAGGTTTTTTCAAATATTGCCTTAAAGTGTTAAACTATTGGATTGGGACAGCCAGGGGACTGTCTTCGATCGCTACTATTTATCGATGTTTATTACATTATTTACTCTGAAATGAAGCATAAATAGTTAAGTACACCTGAAAAGGTAAGCTTCTTGTTAGACAACTTATATTTTTAAACAAAAAACAGACAAAAAATAAAACACAATCTCAATTATTCATCTGTGTGTAGGATTTTCAGATTTGTCATGGTACGACAATACAAAAAGATGTTCGAAAGAAGCAAGTGCACCATAGAGACTATGGTAGAAGTTGTCAACGAAATTAAAGATGGAAGAAGTATGCAAAGTGTAGCGGCAGAGTTCGAATTGTATTGATTTTTCGGATTCAGACATCTTTAGAGCTGCAGACTACATGCCAGCCTATTTCACTGATAGACCTGTCACAGTGCAGGTAGAGGTGTATAGGCCTATAACATGGCTGCACGAAGAGGCTGATACTCAAGTTCTGATCTAGCCAAACGTAGGTTGTCCCATCCCGGAAGAAGTGAGACCTCTGAAAAAAGCGGGTCCGAGAAAACAGACCGGCAAAGGAAGAAAGAAGAGAAAGTCGGTCATTTTGACCGACACTCCGGTCAAAGAGCAGCTTAGACTAGAGAAGCAACAAGCTAAGCCGAGAAAATAAATGAAAAGAAAGATAAGAAAAGTGTAAAAAAAGAGTTTATTTAAGAAACAAATTGGAAAATCTAACAAGCCCGGAGAAAATGAAGACTCAAGTGATGAAGAGGAAGAAGACTGTGTTTGCATTTACTGCTTAAAATTGTACAGTAAATCTAAGGCTAAAGAGAAATGGGTAAAGTACACTCGTTGCAAAAGATGAGCCCACGAGTCTTGCATCAAATGAAACCATATATTCTTTGTATAATTGTGACAGTGACAATGACGGTTAGTGTTCTAAACAGTTCTACAAGTATTAAAATTATTAAGTAGCCAAGTTGGTGATGAGTTTTTTAAAATATATATTTACTGAAAATCAATAAATGACCCCCTTGAAAATATTTTGTTTGATTTCCTAAATTATATTAATATAAGTTCACGCGAAAACTTGCCCCTGTCTGTTAATAAGGTATGCAAAAACTTGCCCCGGTCACGGGGCACATTTTTACACGTAACATAACGACACTTAAAACTATTTTTCTGTAAAACAAAGCTTAATTAATTGATGTAAGTAATTCCACGTTGTAGCTAAGGTTTCTCTGAATGATGTACTACAATTTTTTCAATCTTAGGTTAATAAATAAAAAATCAAAAAATAATTTAAAAAAAAGCGCGAAAACTTGCCCCGATCTCCCTATTTATTACGTTGCTGAAAAAAAAAAAACATTCGTGAGAAATAATACATATTATTATGAATGATAGCTTTTTGAACATATGGTATATAACTTTAAGGTTTCAAGGAGTTAGATTTCTGAAAGTTTAAAAACCAATCTGATGTAATTAGGTTGAGTGTCCCGTTTTATTTTTGCCACGGCAATTACCCATCAGTACTTTTTAATAAAACCGGACGCATAACCTAGAAATAGCTAGGTTTAAGCACAAATATTTTCTTTAAGATTAAAATTTATGCAGTCTCTTATTTTTCTTTTAGTTTTACTTATTTATTTATCATTATTTTTTTTTAAACAAATTCTTAAACTGTTGAAAACCAGGTTCGCATGACTAACACCACTTTCACACCAACCAACACAAATATAAAACGCGTTAACATGCATTGCCTAATATCATTCTCTTTTTCTCAAGCGGCTGGATATCGCTCTAAGCACAGCTTGCCTTAAATTAAATGTATACCTTAACATTCTGCTTTCAAGTAATAAATAAGGGAGTTAATAAAGCTTTTTATGAAGGAAAGTGATAATTTTCGCATGGTTTACTATCTCCTTCAGGGACCAAATATTTTCCAAACTGCCGCTAATCGGGTAAGAGGATGCAATCAACCCTGAGGCGCTTCAGGCTGTAATTAACTTTAGGATGCTTCAAGGAAGAGTCTATTTGGGCATTTTATGTAGTTCTTTATACTAAAGTCAATTATTTCAGATAGGAGAAACATTATTTATGTATACAACACCCGCAGGACCTTAAGAAAAATCGAGTAGAAGTAATGGTAAATTTTTCTTGGAACTATTTAATGCTATAAAATAACACTGTTTGTAGGGTACACTGTAAAAAGTAAACTGCTGTTTTTACGGTAAAATGCTAGCAGCAGAGGTTCCCGTTTAAATCTATAAACGCACAGTAATAAACTGTAAAACTCGCTATTTTACAGTTTATTACTGTAAAATTAGCCATTTTGCAGTTTTTTACCATAAAATTTACTGTATTATACTGTAAAAACGACAGTATAACGATACGAAGACAGTTTCCAGAAATAGTCAAAATGTAGCCAGTTTACGCTAAAATGCGAAAATTACAGCGTCTGCCAGCAACTTTTTACTATAAAGTTCGTGGGATATTTTTGAATTGCAAAGTCTTCCTTTTCTCACTTTTGTTTTTGCTACAGCAACAAAGACAGGGAGAGTGTTATCTCAAACTTCAGTTAGAACAAATGACATTAGACGTTTTACAGCTTTTTTTCAGTTTCAGGATAGTCTTACACTGCAAAAAAAAAAAAAAAACAAAAAAAACTGTTGTTTTTACAGCATAATACTGTCAGCCTAGGTTCCAAAGCTGCAAAACGCACAGAAAATAAACAGTAAAACTAGAAATTTTAGTTTCTTACTGTAAAGTTGGCAATTTCACAGTTTATTGCCGTAAAATTTAGCTGTATTCTACTGTAAAAACAACAGTATAATACTGACAGCAGAACTTCCAATTTAAAATTAAAATGCAAGGAAATAAACTGTAAAATCAGCAGTTTTGCAATTTAGTACTGTAAATTAGAAATTTTACAGTTTATTGCTATAAAATAAACTGTAGCATATTGTAAAAACAACATTCATTTTTTATAGTGTACTAAATTTAAAATTTTCTTTATCCATAAAATATTTATTTAGTTTCATCTTTACAAACAAATCGTAGATAAAAATTTGATCGTTAATGAAAAGTAAAAGTTAACTATAATATTGACTCGTTTCTTCAACTAATAGCGATCACTGACGTAAACCCTTATCAATGTTCCAGGGAAGACCCTAAGTTGAATAGCTTTGGTTTTACAGAAGGTGAGCTAATTCAATTCTTGAATCTTTTCATTAAAATCAGTTCTTGGAACTCATAGTGAATTATGAAATCAGGATATTTGAAGCTGTTGAATTTCTGAGTAAAAGTAATTTTTCGCGCAATCAATTGTCATTACATTATTAATTTTAACTCATTTTTTAAAGGAAAAAAAGAGAACTTAGTAAATGCTGCAACATTTATGGCATGATTTCTTTTACAGTCATAGTTTTACCCAGAATTTTCTCTTTGGAGCTCCAGAAACATATTTTCTAGAATTGAATTAGGATTTCTATATTCTTCAATGAGTGTTGATAAACAACTGAGATGAATTTGCAGAAATCTTGAATTTTCCTTAGTTACAGAAAACAATTTTACTCAGGTATTTACTTCGTGTTGTTCTTTCGCGAGGCTAGTAAACGAACGGGTAGAGAATATTTCCTTTTTCAAGATTTAATCTATGAGAAGAATAAAGCTTGAGATTTAATCGAAGCCTTCCCCTGCTTTGGAAATCGTGATGCTATCCAGATACAAGATAAAACAAAAACTGTTTACTTTTATTTTTTGTAAAGATCGAAAAACAGAGGAACAAATATCACAAGAAACAATAATAGATATTGAAAGAATAAATGAATAGGTAACGCAAAGAAAGGATAAATACGAAACGGTTCGAACTAACGTTTTTCTATAAACATGCACTTTTTTACTTCAAAGCAATTTGCAGTAATAGTAATTTATTTGTTCTTTGCATTCATTACCACGAAATTCTATTAAACTTATCGCTTATATTATACGATACTTTGGAAAATAACGTTATTTATTGAAATATTAGAGGTTCGGTTTTAATTGAGTAAACAAATCATTTGACTAGTTTGTAAAGAGTAATGGATGTAAATCGACATTAAATACAAGCTACGTGGAAAACAACAAGTGATATATGCTGCTGTGGTAACGTAAAGGGCAGAATCTGTATTTTTTTTCCTTTTGAACAATCATACATTGTTGTATGTTTTCTTTTTGGACCCAAACGTCATGTAATTCTTCTTTCAGATTGGTCTGCCAATGTCTCACATCGTGATGCTCACTCAACCCAGACCTGCTTATTGGCCTCTGAAAACAAACTGCAGAAAGCCCATGCAGCACATGGTGGCGCAGTGAGATGGAGTCTGCAACAGCTCCGTTGCAGCCCGTCCTTGCGAAAAACATAATTTCAATTCCATACATTCCGTTGCCATTTTGATGTCAAAATTTAATTTTTTTTTTGTTTCAAAACTTTTATCACGTGTTGTACTTAAGCTTTCATTTACATGATTTCCGCTGAAATTAAAGCATGAAAAAACGACATATTTCAACATTTTCAATTGTTTTGTTATCATGGAATCCAAAACGCGTTCCATCGAATATCGGAAAAAAAAAACTCATTTCTGATGATACTGCCCTTAATTTCTTCAGGGTAGTATAGCCCTGTAAGTGTATGGTGGTATGAGTTATTATTAAACGGTTTGGAAATAAGATTTTTTTTATTGTTTAAATTAGCATTTTAATACTTCAGTATGATTTACAATAATCAAACAGAGTGGGGTAGATGACTGGCGTCAGACACCTAGGAGACTACAAAATAAACCTTGGCGAATAATTCTTCCAGAATAATAATCTTTTAAAAGCTATGGTACACTAAATTTTCCTATTAAATCGGAAGAGTGATTTTTCTAGTGCCTTAAATGTTTCCTGGCTCCTAAAGTTTTTAATTTCTTGGCGGTTTTTGGCAATTTATTACAGATTTATACAAAAATCAAAAGCAAATGCTCGTGCATTTTTTAAAAAATAAATTTGTACTGACTCCTTTTGGTATTTTGTTATTAATCTCTGTTTTCTAATGCGAAAATATTTTGTAATTATTTTTGCCATTAATGTCGCCATATCTTGTGCATTATTTTACTTTAAATACAATGATTTTAACTGCTTGATAAAAATAAACAAAAGTTCTGTCAAGAACTAAACGAGCCTACTTTCCCGTACATCGACATCGGCATTCTAGCATCTGATCATTATTCTCTTGATTATCTGAGACTGAAAAATTATGTCAAACATACCTTTTTAGCACTTAAAGCTGATTTCTAAAAGCAAAATATACCCCTCTCATCAGATGAAATAGACACGTAAAAAGTAAATAAACGAATAAATAAAGTTTTGTCGCACCTTTTAAGGAATATAACTGTTACAGTTCTTCCGTAGAAAAAATCCTCAATCGTTTAAAAAAAATAACATGAAATATATAGATAAATAAATAAAAGTACAAATAGCATCAAAACACATTTTATCAAGAAAAAAAAAAAAAAAAAAAAAAAAAAAAAACGCGTCCGTTAATAAAATGTCTCGAATTTCACTTTTAATCCGTTGCCAGTTGTTAAATATAAATAAGAATAAAATGCCCTCGTGAATGAAAAAATTTTGTTACAAAAAAAATCGTCTGCCAAAAAAAAAGAAAAAAAATTACAATAATAAATAAAATAAAACAAATGAATAAATAAACAAAAAATCGTCTGCACAATCAGTCATTTTTTTCTGAGCCTGCATTTCCGCCATGTTTGCGGAATCGGAGTCGGAATCAGAGTCCTCACAGATATTATTCAGAAAAGTACTTTACAAACATTATTTATCAAATCCATTTTCTTACAAAGTTAGTTTGAAGGAAATCCGACTTTAAGTTCAGGATCAACATTCAACTTAAATTCCCCGTAGGCACTAATGTTAAATTATTTTTCTGAACGGTTCAATATTGAACGAAAAATGGTTCAAATCAAAAAGCGAAGTATGGGAATGAGCCTCTTCGAGATCTTTCAAACAAAAAAAAGTGTATTCCATTCGGACGGTTCACTCAAAAGTTATTAGGTGGGGAAAGGTTGCTTGAACGGTTCAATGTTGAACGAAAAAATGTTCAAATTGAAAATTTAAATACGGTAATGAAGTATCGTTGCTGAGATCCTTCGAACAAAAAAAAGTTTATTTAAATCGGACTGTTCACTCAAAAGTTATTAGGGGTGATAGCTTGCTTGAGCGGTTCAATGTTGAACGAAAAACTATTCAAATCGGAAATGTTAATACGGGAATGAAGTATCCTTGATAAAATCTTTCGAACAAAAAAAAAGTTTGTTAAAATTGGACTGTTCACTCAAAAGTTAGCATCGCGGGACAGGTTGTTTGAACGGTTCAAAGTTGAACTAAAAATTGTTCAAATCGAAAAATCAAATATGGGAATGAGCTGTACTCGCCGAGATCTTTCCAACAAAAAAAAGTTCGTTCAAATAAGAATGTTCATTCAAAAGTTATTAGGGGGGACAGACAGACCGACCGACAGACAGACAGACCGACACACAAATTTCACCTTTTTATTTCTTTTTGGCTTTTTTTTTGGAATTGGCGATATTTTTTTAACTTGGCGATATTTTTTCAGACTTGGCGATATTTTTTTTAACTTGGCAATTTTTTTTACTTGGCGATATTTTTTAGATGCATTAAGCCACTTTTAATACTTTTTTCGTCTTTATTTTATTTTTGACGGGAACGTAGGCTAAAAAAGCGAATAATGCATTGACTCACACATTATACAGAAAGTATTTTTTAAAGCATGAGTGATTACATTATTTAGTTCAAAATCTAAGTATTTACCTCGTATAATTTAGTCAATATTTCATTTGGGCATTTCCATGAAAATAAAAAGCTACAATTGCTGCACAAAACGGCATGTAAAAACTCCAAATATGTTAGATAATTGTTTATTTACATGAACTTTATGAATTTGGTCTCTACTTCTGTAAAGTAAAATTAAACTTTTAGGGCCATGCTCCACATCAGCGTAAAACGCGACCGAAACTGAAGGCAGAAACCGAAAATCCGGGTACTTTCCATAGGAACACCATTGAATCCATTTTACGCTTCTGCCTAATTTTTCTGCTTTACGTCGATGTGGAGCATGGCCCTTAATCTTTCCGGAAAAACGTATTTACAGTGAACTGACCAACAGAAAAAGGCGCATAAGTGAGAGAGAGACGTATAAGTGAACAAGCCTATCTAAAGGACTAAAACGCAACACAGGTTCTAATGCGAGAATGAATAAAAATGTTCCTATAGGCAAGGGACATATTACAACCGTTTGACAATTACTGTATCGTAACTACAATGATAAAGCGAAAACAAAAATTGTAGCATACCTAATTACAAACTGCTCCCTTTGAAATGATCCATAATAGATAGTTGTCCCCCGAATTCTAGTTTTTGCGGAAGTAATGCCTTCTGTGAGCAATAAAGGAGAAAGATTGAAGAGGATTTTTTAAAGAAAATAAATTATTTCTTTTTACAATTTAAGGAAAATTCGGCGCCTAAGTGAAATATTTATCTTTAAAGCGACGCATAAACGAATGATAATATCATTACTTTGCTATGGAATGTGCTGATACTATTTAAAATCGTCGTATAAATGAGAGTTTACTGTATATGATGATATTCTGGAAGAAGTGATACTATTAAAATTTATTTTTCTTTAAAAATCTTCGGAATTTAAATGCGTTATAAAAATTTCAAGATTATGCTTTTCATAAAGTTTACGAAAAAAGACTAGGAGTTTGCATGTTTCTATTCTCTGTAGCTGCTTTGTGAAAATCCGATACGTCTATTACTGTCGAATTGCCTTTTTCAGAAATTTGACATTTACTAAGTTCAACTTTTGGCTCAGGACATATGAATTATTCTAAAGCGATTTTACCAAAACAACATCAGAATATTTCTCGACAGCATGTTACAAGTCTAAAGATTTTGCGACACATTCCTTTCAAAACTCTTATATGGACATTTCAAATTTTCTGAAGTCTGTCTTTGCTCGAAGACAGCAAACCTTTAGAAATATTAGGTTAGTAATATTCATGAGTACTTTACACTACAGTCAAAATCTTGAAACTTTGCAAAATATCTAGGGTCATTCCATAGAAATGTCAACCTGAGCCCCCCAAGAAAAAAAAAGTACCGAAGTGAAAAAGCATGAAAAAATAAATAAATAAAAATCATACAACATAAGCAGTTAAAAAAATTTTAAAAAGTATTGTAATTATCACTGATATTAGCCATAATAAATAGTTTGTAGTGTGTTTACTGCTTGTTGTTCGATGGTTACGTCAATCACGTTACGTTAATCACACTCCATCTTGAGTAAAACTGACACTTAAGACTAAAAAAAAATTGAGATTTAATAAATGTGTTTTATGTTTTTAAAAGCCAACTTTACACACTCTTCAAATATATCATTCAATTTTTATCACTCGCTCAACTTTGAGAAATTTTTGCCTCACAACAAGAACGTGTTTCAAATACGCTGTTTACTACTGCTGCTTAGCTTCTTCAACTTAATTTGTGAAACTATTAGTGATTTTACGTAACGGTTTTCATTAAAATCATATGTTGATGTCATGGCGAATTATGCGACTCTTAATTATCAACTTCTGCATTAAATAGACCACGAGGTAGAAAAGAAAGCAGAACAAGCTGCACACTGTAAAAGATGAACATTGTTTTTACAGTATAATACTAATAATTTTAAAGTAGGATCATTCCATAGAGATGTCAACCTCAGTCGAAGAAAAAAAAATAACGGATTGAAAAAAAATTCAATAAATAAATAAATAAATAAATAAAAATCATACATCATAAGTTACAAAAAATTGAAAATGTATTGTAATTATTACTGATATTAGCCATAATAAATAGTTTGTAGTGTGTTTACTGCTTGTTATTCGATGGTTACGTTAGTCACGTTACGTTAGTCACACTCCATCTTGAGTTAAAGTGACACTTAAGACTAAAAAAAATAAGATTTCATAAATGTGTTTTAAGTTTTTAAAAGCCAACTTTACACAATTTTCAAATATATCATTCAATTTTTAACACTTGTTTAACTTGAAGAATTTTTTGCCTCACAACATGAGCATTCATTTTCAGGGTTGCAAAAATGTTACGTTAGTCACACTGCTATTTTGGTTGAAAAAATATCTACTGCCAGTAATTTTGTTTTAAATTCATAGCAGGAATGATACATAGATACCATGTACATTGTAAATCCACCAGCATAACTAAAAAATATTTTTTATCTTTTAAGTTACAAGTAAAAACAGTTACAAAATCAGCTCTTTTACGTTAGTCACTATGGAATGACCCTCTATCACTTGTAACATAATCAATGGCTGATCACTAAAGTTGCAGGGCACGTAAGTCGACTCTCGGTAACTCGGCATCGCTTAACTCGACTTTTCGCTTTTGTCAAAGTTTTTGGATGGTCCCAAACTACTATAAATGTTGAACAGATGATGTTTTTCTTTAATTTGACGTTCCTTCCGTACATTTCGAAGTTTAAACTAAGCCGAATTTTGACATTTGTGTTTTGATTTTTAGTAGCGCAACCAATCACTTGACCTTTAAATTTCTGAGAATGTTATTGCTGTCATTTTTATCACATATTCCTTTAGAGCTTAACCCGTAACAGGGGAGGTGCGGTCTCACAAACCGCACACGTATTTAAACCATTCACCCTTTATACATTTTGAGTCCAAATGACCTGTTTTTCCCAGTAGCTTCTTGTTTTGAGACGCTGAATAATTGAACATCACCCTGTCTCATCAACATCCTTTGGCATGTGGATTTGGTAGAAATTTAATAGTTTTCTTCAGTAGCGGTCTGGGAGACCGCACCTCCCCTTCAGCGTTACAATTTTCGGCAGTAATGACGCGTAGTTCTAACGTTAGGTTTGCGGAGATGTGTTTATTAATCTGATTCGCGTTATGCGCGAGAGATGCAAAATACTCTAGATAAAGTTGAGAATTGTTTAGAATGTTTGCAAAAACATCGTCATGAGTGTTTTAGGGATGATGAGGACTCAATTATTACCGAAAATACGACGCGATATGCTAATAGTTAAGGTGTTGTCAAAAAATTTCAGTAATATGTTATATTCAATTTTCTGGTATTAAAATGCTCTGTAAGTATTAAATAACTAAAATAAAATCCTTAATGAATAACATGATGGTTTTTATTATCCGTAGTAAAATGTTTACCGCAACATATGCTTTTTCTCGAAAAATCTTATAGCCCTCACGAAATTTTCTCGGAAAAGGTATGTTTCAATTTAAACTCAAAAAAGTATTTTTTTCCGTGCAAATAAAAGTTCAAAGAATATCTCTGAGAAATTGCATGATCGTATCTTTATTACACGATTTTAAAAAAATCTGAAAGTAGCGCGGTCTCCGAGACCGCACGTCCCCTGTTACGTCCTACTTTTTCACCTCCCCTGTTACGGGTTAAAGGCAATGAGGAAAGACGTGACAGAGTGACTTCAAAAACCGATCACCCACATATACTCCCAGTCAAATAGACATTTCCCAAAAAATGATGGAAATAGACTCAACTTCAAAATGTACAAATCCATCGAAATTTGAAATTCTAAATGTTTCATGAATCCAATAATTTCTTTAATAAGTTAGATATAGAAAAAAGCAATCATTTTAGTTTACCCATAATTCTTTTTTCAACTATGTAATATGCAGAGTGTATCAAACTTTATTTTATTCGAAGTATTATCTTTAAATGGTCCATATTCCGAAATTGCATTATAATAGTTGCAACTAGCTGTACTACAAGTTATTAATAACCTGCTTTCAATCAATGTAAGAGTTCCCCAGCTTTCGCATTAGTGGAAAGACGACACATAACATACACAATCCAAAATTATAAAGCTGGTTATTAGCGACAGAGATATTTTGTATGCTCAGTAAGATAAGAAGAATTCTCTAGTTCGGATTCTTCGCTTCTAATAGATTAAGAAAAGGACATTTTGCCCTTCAGGTTATTTGGGTACATGGAAAAGCCCTCAATCGATCTACACAGAAACGGTCAGATGACATGAAGAGAAAGATGGAAATATTATGGGCAAGATTAAAATGGAAGGAGATATAGCAGGATAGCAATATCAAAATTAAAGATTGGAAGTTCAGTTTGAAAGAGAAGTCTTCTGTTATAACAACGTACTTCATTTAAGCAGGTACAGAAGCAGGAAGTAGTTTAATTCGAATTAGGAAATATGAAAAATTATAGAAGTGAATTATTTTTAAAGAACAAGGCAAAAAAAAAAAAAAAAAAAAACTCTCAAAAACATGAAATAGATTCGGGTACTCATGTACGTCACGCTTCTGAAATTTTCTCTTTTGATTTCGTATGATTTATTTAGCTTGTAATATCTTTAAATGACAATAGCAATAACTAAATGAAAAACGTAAACCGAGAAAAATCACAGTATAAAAGTCTCTCTGCAGTAAGGAGAAACACACTTTGAATGTTTACACTTATTAGTTTAGTGCGAACCGATGGAGGAAAAAGTTATATACAGATCTATGAATAAAATATGGACACACTAAAGCAATAGTTCTATAATACTATTATGGTAACAAGTCAGTGTTTGTTTTATATTTACAAAAAGGCCTAGGTACATATGTTGCTCCGTATAAGTCATTAAATATCAATTGAAACTGAAACAACGTCATATCTTCTAAAATTCCTATAGATGAAGCATTACGAAAAAGTGATTTGAATATTTTTGAAAAATTTTCCCATACATACTATTCGGAATTTTGTCGAAATTTTATTGTGGGGGAAAGTAGTTGTTGTTTTTTTTTTTTTTGGTCTACTCATGGACGCTGTTTGCAGCATAATAATAAACCTTTGGTTATTCTTAACCGCAGAAAATATCACGAAAAAGATTTAGGTAAAGATCTCTATTGTAATTACCACTAAATATTGATTTTTATTTGAAAAAAGTATTGGACGTCTATTATTTTATCTGCCAATAAATGCCAATATAATATTTCAAAAGCGAAGGCATAAAATATTCGATGATAATTCAATATATAGCTTAATCTGACAGGGATGTTCTCTGCAGCTGAAGATTCAGAAGTTTCTGATCTAAATTCTGCTTAGTTCCAAACAATGCATTATTGACATAAACTTTCCTACATTCACCAAAGTTTTAAAACTCGACATTCTCAAAGGATTTGAAACTGTTCCTTGATTTTATTTAGACATTCTTTCGCTTCCTTTTGACTTTTCCAGGATTAATAATTGCACTGAAAAAATTAAATAATCCGTAAACTTTCAGAATAGGTAAAAACTCAAAGCTTTAACTAATGCAAGTAAATGATTACAATGATCAAAAGTGGGAAGTTGACAAAAATTAAACATCCACCATCCGATGTAGTGCTCTTGATTTACAGAAAAACAATGTTTTTATTCTGAAGAAAAAAATATACATACTAGTCCCACTTAAGAAAAATTGCTTGTAGGAAATCAAAAACAAAGTCTAAACTAATGCAAATGGACGATTAAAATGAATCATTAGACAATAATGCACATGAAATATGAAATAAAGTGACATATATTGTAGCTAGCTTAATATTGCAATACACCGCCAACTCGGTTATTTCGATTCATGGACTGCAGTTTCGTGCTTCAGTCCATGCTGAGTGCATAATAAGCACGAAACTGCAGTCCATGGATCTAGAAAACCGAGTCGGCGGTGTATTGCATGTTCCTGCCTTATCCCTTGCTTAGGGGCGGTTACTCACTGCTTTATAGCTTAATACTGCCTACTTTCGTTTCTGGAAGATTAAAAAATGTGATGAAATGTAATACAGGGTAGTTATAAATTTACGTGAGGTGTTTGGAGCCCTCTAGCGCGTGAAGTACTGGGGGAAACATTGCCAAATTTCATGGGCACTCATATTAGACCATGGGATTTCGATTTCTGAAAAAAAAAAAAAAAAAGAGTTTAAAATATCGCCACCAGGGGAAATTTGGGGCTGCAAAAGTGTGTTACTCTGATTGCCGAAGAATTAAATGCTAGTGACAAAATACGCATCCATTTTATTTGCAAAAATGGCTTTTGTGCTACAAATGTTGTTCAATATGATCGCCATTGTGAAGTTGCAGGAACTGGATACGATGCACAACATTTCCCAAGGCTGCTCGTAACATATCAAAATTGATTTCTCTGACTTTAAAGTTACAATATCTTTTAAACTTGCCAAATCAGAAACATGTTTTTGATACATAATACTTTTTAGCTATCCCCATAATTAAAAATCACATGGATTGAGATCCAGCGACCTTACAGGCCGTACTAGAAATTTTACGGAGATTATGTTATACCTCATTTGCAAATAAAAATCATTTTTTCTTAGCGAAATTGCTTTGTACAGTATTTTTTCAAATTTAATTCGCTACTAGCTGCCAGGGCAGCTAGATTAGCTTCCTGCGGCATGCTGATGCATAACGTCCCCCCTCTCTAACTTTTACCTCATTCTGAAATTATATTATTTGATATAATTTAATGTTCATTCGATTTCAAGACATACCACGCACGTGGCCCGGCGTTGCACGGGCACTTCGTGCCCTGAAAGTAGTGAGAAAAAAAATTTAAAGAAATTACTCCCCGCCAAGGCGGCTCGCTTACAGGCGCTTCACGCCTTTACTTTTTTCCTATATAAAAAAATCATTCGAATTATTGAGATGCTTCACGCCTTCAAGATGGTGAGGAAAGTTTCAGTAAGTTCAGGTCGCTCAAAGAAAAAAAAGCAGACATAGATACTCAGTTTTTAATATAAGTAGACTAGCTGCGTAGCTCGGCGTTGCACGGGCTGTAATGTAGTGAAGGCAGTTTGAGAAAACTACTCGCCACCAAGGCGACTCGCCTTTAAAGAAATGAGGAAAGTTTAAACAGTTTACTCGCCGTCAAGGCGGCTCAACTTTACAGTAGCGAGGAAAGTTTCAATTCACTACTCGCCGCCAAGGCGGCTCGCCTTTAAAGTACCAAGGAAAAGTTTAATAAACTACTCCCCGCTAAAGCGGCTCGCTAAAAAGCTTTCCTGCATCAAAGAATCAATCGAATTATTTGCACATGCTTCCTCAAAAGTAAAGACGATGTCAAGTAGCGCATACTTAGCACTCTCCCTAAATTACAAATAAAATTCCTTTCTAAAAACAATTATTTCCAAACCGCTTTCTTCCGGTAAAATTAATTGCAAAATTCTAAACGAAAAAGTTCTTTTAATATTTGGATCGAAGCCAGAAAAAGTCCCTTCTAAAAACAGCAATTGCAATTTTATTTAAAAACACATTTTCAAAATGGTACCTGAGAAAAAATATGTCATTAATAATTAGAATAAAAACAATTGTTAGAACTTTGTTATAAAACGTATTCAAAATGACAATGAAAGAAATAACACTCTTTCATTTTAAAAAGTTCAACTTAATTAACGTTTTAATTCAAAATCGCAACGGAAAGAAATAAATATCTTGGAATTTTAAATAGTTCAATAATTTAATTTACGTTTTAATTCAAAATGGCAACGGTAAGAAAAAATGTCTTGGAAGTTTAATCATTAATTAGGCTTAATCGCTTTAAATTTGACTACTTATTAATTAAACATTCGCTTTAAATTTGACTACTTATGGATCGCAGCCAGAAAAAGTCCCTTCTAAAAACAGCAATTGCAATTTTATTTAAAAACACATTTTCAAAATGGTACCAGAGAAAAAATATGTCATTAATAATTAGAATAAAAACAATTGTTAGAATTTTGTTATAACACGTATTCAAAATGACAATGGAAAAAAATAACACTCTTTCATTTTAAAAAGTTCAAATTAATTAACGTTTTAATTCAAAATCGCAACGGAAAGAAATAAATATCTTGGAGCTTTTAATAGTTCAATAATTTAATTAACGTTTTAATTCAAAATGGCAACGGTAAGAAAAAATGTCTTGGAAGTTAAATCATTTATTAGGCTTAATCGCTTTAAATTTGACTACTTATTAATTGATATCTTCGCTAATTAAAATCGTATAATTATATAAATTGAAACTAATAAAGCCTGAAAAATTTCCTATCTATCGGTACCTGATTCGGCTTTCAGTTCATTGGCGTTCAGGAGAAAGAAGCGTGACATAGATAGATAGAAAGATACTCAGTTTTTAATATAAGTAGACTAGCTGCCAGGGCAGCTAGATTAGCTTCCTGCGGCATGTTGATGCATAACGTCCCCCCTCTCTAACTTTTACCTCATTCTGAAGTTTTATTTGATATAATTTAATGTTCATTCGATTTCAAGACGTACCACGAACGTGGCCTGGCGTTGCACGGGCACTTCGTGCCCTGAAAGTAGTGAGGAAAATGTCAAGAAACTACTCCCCGCCAAGGCGGCTCGCTAACAGGCGCTTCACGCCTTTACTTTTTTCCTGTATAAAAAAAATCATTCGAATTATTGAGATGCTTCGCGCCTTCAAGATGGTGAGGAAAGTTTCAGTAAGTTCAGCTCAGGCGCGGATCCAGAGTGGGGTCATGGGGATCATGACCCCCCCCCTAACCGACCAAATATAGCAAAAAATTGCATTTTTGGGACTTATTTTACGAAAAAACTGCCAAACCACCCCATTTTTGCACAAAAATTGCACTTTGACCCCCCCCTTTCCGAAAATGACCCCCTCCTTAACCAGAAGTTGGATCCGCCCTTGGTTCAGCTCGCTCAAAGGAGAAAAAGCAGACATTGATACTCAGTTTTTAATATAAGTAGATGGCTCTTCAACAAATGAATGTTTCAAAATATTACAAGTAGCTAGCGATAAAAATACTATGTAAGTCGCCCGCTTATGAGTTTCGTGTTTGATTTAGTTAAGCCTTCATTCAAAATTCTCATTTTCATTTTTATTATTGTTTCATGGCATGGCAACCACGTTTTGCAATGCAAGAATGGATTTCATATTTAATCATTTATTAGGCTTAATCGCTTTAAACTTGACTACTTATTAATTGATATCTTCGCTAATTAAAATCGTATAATTATATGGATTGAAACTAATGAAGCTTGAAAAATTACCTATCTATCGGTACCTGGTTCGACTTTCAGTTCATTGACGTTCAGGAGAAAGAAGCGTGACATAGAAAGATAGTTAGAAAGAAAGATAGTTAGAAAGAAAGATAGTTAGAAAGAAAGATAGTTAGAAAGATAGTTAGAAAGATACTCAGTTTTTAATATAAGTAGACTAGCTGCCAGGGCAGCTAGATTAGCTTCCTGCGGCATGCTGATGCATAACGTCCCCCCTCTCTAACTTTTACCTCATTCTGAAATTATATTATTTGATATAATTTAATGTTCATTCGATTTCAAGACATACCACGCACGTGGCCCGGCGTTGCACGGGCACTTCGTGCCCTGAAAGTAGTGAGAAAAAAATTTAAAGAAATTACTCCCCGCCAAGGCGGCTCGCTTACAGGCGCTTCACGCCTTTACTTTTTTCCTATATAAAAAAATCATTCGAATTATTGAGATGATTCGCGCCTTCAAGATGGTGAGGAAAGTTTCAATAAGTTCAGGTCGCTCAAAGAAAAAAAGCAGACATAGATACTCAGTTTTTAATATAAGTAGATGGCTCTTCAACAAATAAATGTTTCAAAATATTACCAGTAGCTAGCGATAAAAATTCTACGTAAGTGGCCCGCTTATGAGTTTCGTGTTTGATTTAGTTAAGCCTTCATTCCAAATTCTCATTATCATTGTTATTATACTGTTTCATAGCAACGACGGTTTGCAAGAATGGATTTCATATTTAATCATTTATTAGGCTTAATCGCTTTAAACTTGACTACTTATTAATTGATATCTTCGCTAATTAAAATCGTATAATTATATCAATTGAAACTAAAGAAGCTTGAAAAATTACCTATCTATCGGTACCTGGTTCGACTTTCAGGTCATTGGCGTTCAGGAGAAAGAAGCGTGACATAGAAAGAAAGATAGTTAGAAAGAAAGATAGTTAGAAAGATACTCAGTTTTTAATATAAGTAGATGGCTCTTCAACAAATAAATGTTTCAAAATATTACCAGTAGCTA
The DNA here is from genome assembly GCA_038373865.1 of Uloborus plumipes. NCBI lineage: Eukaryota > Metazoa > Arthropoda > Arachnida > Araneae > Uloboridae > Uloborus > Uloborus plumipes. Next base: position 28,220 of record JAXGGA010003621.1, read on the forward strand.
GCGATAAAAATTCTACGTAAGTGGTCCGCTTATGAGTTTCGTGTTTGATTTAGTTAAGCCTTCATTCAAAATTCTCATTATTATCATTGTTATTATACTGTTTCATAGCAACGACAGTTTGCAAGAAGGGATTTCATATTTAATCATTTATTAGGCTTAATCGCTTTAAACTTGACTACTTATTAATTGATATCTTCGCTAATTAAAATCGTATAATTATATCAATTGAAACTAAAGAAGCTTGAAAAATTACCTGTCTATCGGTACCTGGTTCGACTTTCAGTTCATTGGCGTTCAGGAGAAAGAAGCGTGACATAGAAAGATAGAAAGATAGTTAGAAAGAAAGATAGTTAGAAAGAAAGATAGTGAGAAAGATACTCAGTTTTTAATATAAGTAGATATTCAAAGTAATACTCTGTTACAGCGCCAAATTTGCCCCTGGCGACGATTTTTTAATTTTTTTTTTTTTTTTTTTTTTAATTTCATAAATCAAAATCCCATAGTCCAATATGTGCGCCAATAAAATTTGACAATTTTTCTCCCAGTACTTCGTTTGCTAGAGGGCTCCAAACACCTCAAGTTAATTTATAACCACCCTGTACATTGAAGCATAGTTTAATTTACTTTCATGTAAAGAATACATGAATTCGAATGTTTAATCTAAAATGCGTTATACTTTGCGAGTTTTTGAATAAACAAACACAAAAAGTATAAAATATAAAGCATCCGAAAATCTAGATTTTACTAAAATGTAAATTACATGAAAGTCGTGTGAACTTTTGTTCAATACGTGTTATTCAAAATAAATTTTCGTTTCGTAACATTCTTTTGTTCAATTCCATTTGAGTAATTACGTTTAAGTAAACAGAAGGAAGAAAAATCGGTATGATTAAAGAGCAAACATAATTATGATAAATCACGTTTGCTATTACGAAGCAATACATTTCTCTGTTAGTTTTAAAAATATGTGGGATGACGTTATTAACGTTTTCCTTTGTGATTTTTCTTCATTTGATCAATAAGTCTTCATTGTCAATTGATAAATTCCCACTAGAAGTTCGTGAGATAGATTAGAGTAACAAGAGGACTGATTTAGCATTTTACTTATTTTTATCACCGGTATCTATGTTAGAAATTAATTAAAATACAATTTCATGATGGTTTAAAATGTCTGTAAACTTCTATGTAATGTCAAGTAACCCTCTATATTTAAGCATGTTCCGAAACAATTGCATATTATTTACAGCTATAAAGTTTGTCGCAATCCATTTTAAAAAAGAAATTACATGCCACGCACTGTAAAAAATAGATGTTGTTTTTACAGTATAATACAACTAATTTTATTGTAACAAACTGTAAAAATTTCTAATTTTACAGTAATAAACTGTAAAGTTGCTGCTTTACAGAATAAAGTGTAAAATTGCTAATTTTAGTTTATTACAGTGCAGTTTACAGTTTTAAACTGGAATCTTTGCTGCCAGTATTATACTGTTGTTTTTACAGTATAATACAGGTTATTTTGAGGCAATAAACTGTAAAATTGTGGTAATAAACTGTAAAGATGTTGCGCTATAGTAATAAACTGTAAAATTGCTAGTTTTACAGTTTATTACTGTGAATTTTACAGTTTTAAACTGGGACCTCTGCTGCCAGTATTATACAGTAAAAACAGCACTTTATTTTTTGCAGTGTCATTTATGAAAAATCTTTAAAGTCATCATTAAAAAAATGCGTAAGGTATTCTTGTCGTATTTCAAGATAAATATTCAGTGAGATTCACTTCGCTGATGTAATGAAATTTTCTTTTTTTCATGGCAATTGAGACAAATTTTCGGGTTAGTATGATTTTTTTGTTAGTAGAGTGCTCCCCCCCGCTCACCTAGCTCGATAACCACCGTTCGTTCGTCACCTACGGCGACTGCCTCACCGCCTTCGGCTGCTCGATCACCAACCCGTATCTAGAGGTTTGGAGCCGAAATTGACTATCTGCCACCGAATACGGCGTTCTCTCTGAAAAAGAAAATAATGACCTCCTCTGCCATCTTGATGTAAGATAATCATTTTCAACTCAAATGCTCACATACCCTTTAAAAGCACACTAACGATTCCTTTACGATTTAAAATAATTCGCCAAATGAATAAAAGAGAGCCCACCCCATCCTGACATAAAAATGGAAAAAAAAAAATGTGCAAATAACTAGCCCGAACAGAAAATCCAGCACCCTTCTCTAGCAAAAAAAAAAGGTTAAATCAAACACGAAATGTAATTCATATGCAATTACTTATACAAAATAAAATACCATAAGAATAATGACAACCTTTCTTAAATGTTAAAAAACGTATAGAAAATATGCGATAAAAGCAATCATGTATATTTTGCTGAATTAAGACAAGCAATAAACAAAACGAAGAGTCACCGTTTTTTTCTCTTTTTTGATCGAACGTTACCTTGTTGAAAAGATTTTTGAGCAGTTTGGTCGAAAGTTAGTGTAATTTTACTGGAGGTGTGAGCTTTGAATAATGGCTCAATTCGAATCACTAACCACCTTATTCACCTTTAACCAAGCGTGGTTAAACCGGCCCTTAACCGGGAGTTACCGCCTACTTCGTATTCACCGTCAACTTTAACTACGCGCTGACATGTTTCCGAAACCACGCTTGGTTGGGAAACTTAACCAAGTTCTAGGAGCAAGGTTAATTCCCAACCAAGCGTCGTTGCGAAAATTAACGCGTGGTTTGTTCTCTGAGCATGCGCAATCCATGTAAACGCGAATGCAAACGATTGGGGATTTAAAAACAACAAATTAATTACGTGATCAACATTGACCAATAGGATGGCAGCGTACATAACCCCCTGAAGTTAAGTTGAGTAACGACGTGGTAGAGGAACTCCGCGTCATTTTCCGCCGGTGAATACCAACTTTTTAACCGCGTGGTTAAAATCTTAACTTCGGGCTAACGAACCTCGTGGTTTGAGGCCCGTGGTTAGGTTAACCGTGAATAAGACAGTTATATCTCCCCTAGAGAAATAGAACAAACATCTTCTTCTTCAGAAAGAAACTTCTTTCCAACGACATATAATATTAGGGGCTGGGGGATTTTTTTTATCCCCCATTTCGTGAAGTATGTGAAATTTAAGCTTAAAAAATTAATAAAAAAAACTAATTCGGAATTAAGAAAAATGGTTTCAAGGTGCAAATCTACGTTGCTCGAGTTAATTGTGTACCAAATTTCAAGTCTGTGGATGCTATGGGGCCTCCTGGGCGCAGGCCAGACACAAACATCCTTTCACAATATCTTCGAGGTTGCTTGTTTGCAATATATAGAGATATATAAACCTATCTCTTTTAATTTAATGGTGTTTGAACAGTTTCATTCCAAACGTATTTTGGTGCTGCTCTTTCCTCCGTGTATGGCAGTATAATCTAGTTACTAAATGTTCAAATACCTTGCAGTCAAAGCAATAAGAGCCTTTGACAACCCTACCAAACAATTATGTCCTGGAGGAATTTTGCGGTTTCAATTTAAAAACAAACTTATCGTTGCAACGCCGTAAATGTAAAAGAGTAATCCTCATTTTTCCACCAATTAATAAAACTGTTCCATATAGAGAGATTTTTATTCAAATTAGTGTAGCGTACCTTGCGGATTTCTTACTACGAAGTAAATAAATGACTAAATATGAGGTCGATCATTGCCAACAAGGAAAAGGAAATGAATGCTCATTTTTGTCACATAAAAGCGTTTTAAATACATAGATTCTTCATTGTTCTCGATAGGCTTTTGAATTTAGAAATACATTTTTATTCATCAACTTTAATTTAAGACCGCTGAGATTTAACATTTAGATCTATACTTTTTTGCTTAGTAAGATATGTATATACAACCGTGAGAGCCCGAAATCGGAAAACATCGACTTTCAACAATGACTCACCGGAAGTCTTCGGTGTTTCCCTTCTGTCATTCGTATTCTTGCAACTTCCCTCAGATTTATACTAATATAGCTCAGTTTTTTTGAAGAATCCTGAATTGCAACTTCTTTAGATTGATTTGCAGAAATGTTTAAAGTAGGTAAATGGAAATCGAGCATTATTTTGTCGGATGTCTGTGCATCCATAAGCTCCCAATTTTTCGCATTGAAAGAGGCGTTCCTTGTAACGCCAAAACACGTGTCTGCAGTATCCCTGCGTATTAGTGCCTCATGAACGTAGGAATTATAATTTGTAATTACAGCCATATTCTGTTTCGCATGTGAGTGCGTGTATGTGATGTCTGAATTAGATTTTTAATGCTTCCTAAAATACGTAAGATTTCTTTCTCACTATAATATATTTTCTGCTGAAAGGGGGTTTGTAGAAATTATGAACTGGGGCATTTTTTGCAACTTATGCCTTTACTCAATTATTCCTGACTTTCGATACATTTCTGGGGTATTTTCTAATTCCCAAAAATAATCGGTTACATTTAGTATTAGCAACATTTAAGTAGACGATGAGCTTGTTAATTTGACAGATGCGATTAGATGCTCTAGCAAAAAGTCTTGACTGTTGGATACTACAGAAGCTGAAGTATTCTTCTTAGTTATTTCATCCAGTTTTTTAACAAATTTCTTTAATTTCGGATAAAAAGTACTATCACTAACTACTTAGTAGCTGCAAATGAATTCCTTTGTTTCAATGATTATATTGAAACAGAGGGACAAAAGTTGTGAACTAGGCAGTCAGGATGACTCATGGCTCGCACTTCGCCTGGTAATGTCTTTAAATCTATCATTTTTTTTTTCGAATAAAGATTGAATAAATCCATCAAAAATATTCACATGGTACTTGGTTTCTATGCTAAAACTAATCTGAAATTCAGACAAAATTTTCGACACATCTAAAAATAATTAATGAAATTTTAAGTTATTTTAAGAATTTCTAAGATTTTGAAAAACTAAACGTCTTCGATAGTTTGACATAATAAACGAAACCATATCTATAACATTAATTTATCAAAGTTAAATATTTGTCAATAATATTTTTTCACGATGTAGTCTTCGAAAAATATTTAATAGCTCAAAAATTTTTTTAATTTCGATTTAAGTTAAAAAAATATCTTAAGTTATTTTACAAGTATTTAAAGAATTTGAATTTTTCAGAAGTTATTAACTGCGTAATCCGAAAATAGTCTATGTTACTCTCGAGAAAGTTAAAAAGTTTTGCCTCCCAACACATAAAAGAATTAGCTTACAATGTCTAGCGAGTTTTAAACTTTGTTGTTGATAACGGAATCTTGAAACGTCAATTAGAAATCTTCTGGAGGTTGTTATTAGTTCAATAATGCATTTGAAGTTGAAAGAGGGGATACATTAAATGGTAAAGAAATTGGAAAATCTGAAATCAATACTTGAACTGTCATGCTGATGGTTTCAACATATGGGCAATTCCATGCAAGTGTGGAAAAGCGTTGAAAAAATTAAACTCGAGTAATGTGACTGTTCTGCATATTTTTTGGTTTAAAAATGTTAGAAGTTTCTTATTTATAACAATTTTTTTGTTAGGAATGTAGTTTTTTAGTTTCGGCAATACTTTGAAGTTGGTATTAGAGTATTTTATTTTCAGTGAAGCAAATGGTCAAACTTTCAACATTGATAAGTTTCAATTTTTTCCATTAGATAAATGTGACAAAGGAAGATTGTTGTTTATTACACTTTAAATTAATATTGTGAATTGATGAAACAAGTGTTTTCAATTTAATTAAGTGATTTATGTCAATTTCAAAAAGGCACTGTTCTATGTAACGTAAGTTACCAAAAACATGTTAAAGTTTTTACAGCAAATAAAGAAAGGGCAATACAATGTTAACTATGTTATATTTTCTATCTTATAGATGTGTACTAAGCAAATAACAGTACTTTTCTTTTGAATATTGTTTATTTAATTTTTTGTGCTACAATCAAAACGTGTAACGTAAGTTACCCACATATGCAGATAACGTAAGTTACCTTAGTAGAACTTCAATACTTGCGTTTCGAAATAAAGTAAATTGTAAATAAAACCTATGTGGTTAATAGAAGTAATTTATTCAATAATTCTTTTAATTGTACTACTGTATTTACTTAATTTAGATTACTCATATTTCTTAAAATGTCTGTTTTTTAATAAGATTACAATACACCTTTATTATAAATTACATGCTTCTTTTTGGCTATTAAGATATTAATTCTCTTTAAACAATATCACTGCATTCAGAATATTTAGCAGGTAATGTACTATGAATTATTCAAAAATGACTTCTGTTATGATTTAAAGTTATCAAATATGTTTTGGAAAAAACAAATATAAAAATAGTTTATCTCTTTCAATTGAAATATATTTTGTTTTGCATTAAAATGCCACTGAACTCTGCAGAAAAGATGCGCGGTAGAAGGGGTATGAGAAAAGTCATGTGGATATTACAGATTCATAAATAAAAGTCACTCTTGATAGTATTGAAATATGTTAGAAAAAGCAAAATGTATCAAAAAATTTTCTGAAGATCCGCACATTCACAATGACCATTTAAGAACCAGAAATGAACAAAATGTAGGGTTTCGTTTAGTTGTATTTTAAGGAACAAGAAGAAAAAACAGAGATAAAAGCTGGTGACTGGTGTGTGGTGAAGTACGAAAATACATTGTATCCTTGAGTTGTGACGATTATTGAAGAAAACGACTTTAAAGTAAAAGTAATGGCTGCTGTTGGAACCAATCAGAAATGGCCAGAAACGACAGAGGAAATTTATTATAAAAGAAAACATGATTCGAAAATAGAATTACCTGAACTTGTTAATACCAGCTGCCAGTATGCATTTAAAAGTCTTATGTTATGTAATATTTTTGATTGATCATTGAGTTTGGCATTAAATTTCTGTAAATTTAACTCATAATTGTTAATTTTCAGTATTTTGATCTAAACTAAGCTGTAATTTTCATTCATTTGTTTTTGTAATAAATATATGCTTGTAAGTGAATTTTGTAACGTAAGTTACTGTAACGTCAGTTACCCAGTTAAAAATTCTCATAAAATTCAATTTTTAAATAAAATTTTAAATTTATGAAAATTAATTCCTAAATGTTATAAGAAACTGATAAATTATACTTCAAACAAGAAAACAGCTGTAATAGAGCAGAAATTTGCCTTAGAATCAATTTTCATATCATGCCGTTCCCTTTTTGTGTAACGTAAGTTACTGCCTTATTTTTGACTGCTAAATTTTGTAAAATTTAAGTGCATAGAATATTTTTGCATTTTAATTTTGCTTTTGACTGGCATTTTCACTGAATGCTTTTGTACAAGGTTTTTATAACAATATTTGTCTGTACTAAGGAGCTAACTGCATAAGAGTTGGTCAAAATGTAACGTAAGTTACCGTGGAATTGCCCATATGTTAAAATCCTATTAAGTATGTATTCCTTATTAGCTAATTATCAACTTGATGCTATATTTTTCTTAAGGAAGGCTGAGATTGAAATATCATGTGTACACAATGTTTTCGAAGAATGAAATCCCAAACTTAGCAAATAATTAACTCACAAGTTTGAAAGTACTATTTTTAGCCACATGATGTACCGCTTCTTTTTTTTTTAAGTTATCTCAGTGTGAAACATTGGATAATTTCAGTTTTAATGGAACCTATATTCAGAAAACAATCTGTTTTTAACATTATTTCTTACAATGCCACAGATATTCTTAATTTTAAGAACGTTGAGTAAGAATATTTTGCTGCATTAGTTCACATTAAAATTGTAGTCCGAATAAACTTCTTAGGGCAATTCCACGAAAAGTGGTCCTAACACACCAAAATTTTTTCCCCCCATAATACAAAAACAAACCTTATTTTTTGACAAAAAAATATCTACTCTTTTCGATTCCAGCATCAATTTTAAGATAAAATTTTTCTTTTCTCATATTTTAGCCTTGTTTAATAACATTGAGACAAATTTAAAAAAAATGCATTATTAGTGAAAAAATGTCAGAGAATTTTTTTCATCTAATAATCAATTTTTTTTTGGAAAAACTATCAAATATCATGAACCTAGATCCTTTAGTATGATTATATCTCATATTTTTTGTAATAAAGTGTTTCATAAGTTTTTAACCCCTCAAAATATGCAGGTTACTTTTTTTTGGTCACACACGTAAGGCAAAAGATAGAAAAGTTTCCCCCCAAGGTCTAATTTGGGGACTAAAAGAAAACTATCTCATATTATAAATTAACTTGATACATAACACCTGTAACCTGACGTACATCTTCATCCATTCGGCAGAAACGTTTTAACGAAGCTCTTTAAAAGCTGTCACACACGTAAGACTTTTGAATGGTTTACCTTAACCCTTCACTGCACGGTGTGCCCGATCTGGCACAAACCAAATAAACCCTCATATATTCCAATGACTTTTTAAATGCAGTTAAACTGAGTTTTACGCCCCTTTTGGAACATTGCTATAACAGTTTAGTGTGATGTTTATGTACTAGTTAGTTGCACTAGTCTAGGTATTACAGTTCTTTCTTTTGAAAAAAAGAGTGTCGGCATTTCCGTTAGAAGTGTGTTTAGTCATTATTTCCTTTGTTCTAAAAATGTTTTAATACACATAGTGGCAAATTTGTTTGTACCACTTATGGCACAAAACACATTGTAGATTATTACACTTATCGGTATACAAAGCATATGCTATGTGCTTTGTGCCATATGTAGAACAAACAATTAAAACATCATTTTTGGTGCACCTTTTGAAGATAAATTTTTTTCTTCATTTTTCCTGAACTCAGAGTTATTAAAAGGTAACATATGACTTTTTTCATGAAAATATAAAAATCGTGCAGTGAAGGGTTAAGAGTCAGGTCTTTGTTTGAGAAACTTTCCCAGGATCCGATTTTTTTAATTTAATTTTTTTTTGTTAATCTTCTCTGATTACATGTAACATGTTATATAAATAAATTATAAAATAACCTATATACAGGGTGTCCACTCCTATCGTGGACCAATAGCTAATTTCTAAACCGTTAGAGATACGCATATAGTTTATTTAGGAAAAAATCTCCAAATTACGAAAGGAATTTTGGGTCTATTCAATGTTTTTCAAAAAATCAAATTTTGAAAGAGTTACGAAATTTAAATTTTTATACAGCCCCCCAGTACTATCAATCATATTTAGTAAAACATTCTTGACACTGTAACGTTTAAAACTAAAAAAAAATCACTCTTCTACCACAAAAATTGACCGAGTTATGACGTTTTGAAAAATCAAGATTTTGCATTATTTCATGACGTCATCGAGAGATCACTAAAAGGACCGTATGCGAAATCTTTCAAAATCTTGATTTTTCAAAACGTCATAACTCTGTCAATTTTTATGGTAGAACAGTGATTTTTTCTTAGTTTTAAATGTTACAGTGTCAAGAATGCTTTACTAAATATGATTGATAGGACTGGGGGGCTGTATAAAAATTTAAATTTCGTAACTCTTTCAAAATTTGATTTTTTGAAAAACATCGAATAGACCCAAAATTCCTTTCGTAATTTGGAGATTTTTTCCTAAATGAACTATATGCGTATCTCTAACGGTTTAGAAATTAGCTATTGGTCCACGATAGGAGTGGACACCCTGTATAATTCGTATACAAATGAGAATTAATTTCGTCTTCATTCTTTATTTTGTGAACACATCTTTGCAATTTAATTATTTACTAGCGGCAATGTCCAACAAAATCAGATCTTTCGTTTAGGGCAAAAAATCAAATATTAAACAAGTGGTTCCGTCCGGAACTGAACGAGCCTACTTTCCCGTTTGCCAATTTCAAACTTCAAATTTGGTAAAATATTCATCCGAAAGATAATGGGTACGTGGGGGGTGGGGGGCAATTCGAAAAGTCAAACATGAGAATTAATTGTCCTCGCCGAGATCTTTCTAACAAAAAAAGTTTGTTCAAATCAGACTGTTTAACTCAAAAGTAATTAGCGGGGGACCAGTTGTTTGAGCGGTTCAAAGTTGAACAAAAAGGGGCTCAAACCAAAATATTAAATGTGAGAATTATTTATCCTCGCCGAGATTATTAGAACAAAAGAAAAAAAAATGTTCAAATCGGATTGTTTACTCAAAAGTTGTTAACGGGGGACAGGTTGTTTGAACGGTTCAAAGTTGAACGAAAAATTGTTCAAATCTGAAAGTCAAATATGAGAATGAGGTCTCCTCGCCGAGATCTTTCGAACAAAAAAAAGTTTGTTCACTCAAAAAATATTAGAATAGGGGGGGGGGCAGGGGGAGGGGGGGGTAGAGACAGACAGACACATATATAATGCTGATAGCTATAATTATCAGTTGTGGAAGTTGAATTGACTTTAAAATGAAGACATGCTGCACGCGGTCACACACGTAAGGCTCTAGTGTCACACACGTAAGGAATATTAAAAAATTTTTATTGCTACTCTACGAAGTTTAGAAAAAAAAAGAATATGTGGAATACTTACTTAGTATACTTAGACACATGCACAAAAATCACCGTTCATTTATCTTTTAAAACTTCACAGGAAATTACACAATAATATCAGGTATAGCTTATTTTCAGATTTTCCGAGTCACACACGTAACTCTGTATTTAAAATTTTATAAAAAAATTCAAAAGTGTCCTATGAAAAAAATAACGCCACATTACAACTTTTGCATATCTTCTGTTACTCCAATAGCAACCACTAAGAAATATATAAAAAATATCGTCCTGGTTTTTATTGTTATTTGCAAAGAAATGGCGTCAAAAAGTCACACACGTAAGGCTGGAATGGCCCCTTATTGCCTGTCTGAAACAAACATATCGTATACAATATTTTGAAATTCTCGTTAGATAAAAATCACGATCTGAACATAGCTCTTGATAAACTTTTAATGTCTTAAAGAACAGTTTTCAAAAATTTAGCTTCATGATCAAAACTAGGATTATGGTTTTATTTCCATCGCAATTGCCCTCACATTCATAAAAAAAGTTGTTGATAGGGTACATTAGAGTTGATCTTTTCAGTTCTAAAAAAATAATCACCGTTATTGATCTTCACTTTAGTAGATTTTTCTTTTCCATATCCATTCGGACTAAAGCCACTCTTGACGACTATTTTTAGATAAGTCTAAGTGACACTCTTTATATGACTAAGATGTAATCATTTTAACTGTTTATAATCCAACAAGTAAAAAGTAATGTTTGTTGAAGAACTAACTAATCATACCAGTGACTGCCATAGTCTGCAACAGTCAAATGTTTGTTCAAAACGAAATCGTTTTTTTTTTTCCTAATTTATGTGAGAATGATTAAGAAAACTTAGCTGTTTTTCAAAGATTATAAATATGCTTAAAAATGTAATATTGTTTTAAGATAATTTTTACGTGATTTTAACTTTTTTTGTCAACTATAGGGAGTAGACTGACTTTCAGACTGAACTGAAATTAGAGAAGACTCAATTACCAAAGAAAAGGTTTCGGATTGCTTAAAACAAATGTTTGCTTACACGCAAAAATTTTGTTTGTGCAGAATACGCATTGGTTTTACTGGGTGAATGATTAGGTTTACAAAGATTTTCCTACTTTTTCCATCTACTGCCTGAAGATCAATATTTTATGTTTCACATGGTTGTTTTTTCATTTTTATGCCTTGTTTCTAATGTTGACTTTAGCATCCAAAGCTCTTAGTTAAACAAAAGAAGAAAGAAATTAAGAAAAAAGCAATCTGTCATTGTTGTTAAATGTAATACAAAGTTGAAATTTGCTTAATTTAAAACATTTAGAAGGACAATTTCGGTGAGAATACTTTCTTTCTCCTTTATTTTATCTCTTTGGGAAACGCATTTATTTTTTCGAAAAATGTTTACTCCAAGAGATCATAGAAGTTATTTTTAAATAATAGATAAATTAGTATCATTGTAGTGGAAAACAGCTGTGCCCCCACCCCAGCTGTATAACGCCAATCACCCCCCCCCTCCGGTTTTTCGCAACCCTCTTGTGCTTTGTATTTTTATTTTCACCCCTCTTTCTTATTTTATTTATTTTTTTTAAATAATATTTATTTATTTTTTAATATTATTTATTTACTTTTTTTAATTATAACTGTTATCTTTTATATATTATTAATTTTTAAATGTTCAAATTATGCGCAGAATATAATTGTTTTTTTTTTCCCTTCCAGACATTCCAAGCACACAAACACACATACGACAGTCGGGATTTGGAAACCGGCTACACCTCGTTTAAGAAGAGTTTATTTTCATAAAAGTGCGCAAGGTCGAGGAAAAATGAAAAACGGAATGACGGAATAAGAAAAATAGGGTTGCTATGAAGAACTGAAAACGAGTCAGGTTTGCTCTTTCGCGAATTTTAATCAGTTATTGCCTCAACTTGAATTGATTTACCACTTTTTTAATATTCGTGGTTATTAAAAGAATACGAATGCAGTTTATCTAATGCTTATTATTAAAATATATAGTTAAAAGATCAGGAATTATTAACTTTGGCAGTAAATAAAACGTACAATCTGTTATATTCATTGAAAAAAAAAAAACTTGTTACCTGAAAAAAGCATTTTCAGTGTCCTATTTAAAATAACATTTGAGTGCTATGATTTTTTGAACAATTTACGACGGTAGTTTTAACTTTTCGTAGGTACCAACAACATCCTAGACGATTCATATTTTCACTTAAAATCCTTGCACTACTTTTCAACTGCTACAATATGTGCTTTAAGTCATCAAACGGCACCGATGAAACTTTTCAAATGATGCTCTGATACTCTTTTCATACGTCTTTGAATATCTTAGTTGCGTATCATGTACGACTGCTTTCACCAGAATCCCGCGGTTGACTGAATTTAAATCATTCAAAACATCTTTCGCTTGTGAACATTGCAAAAGTGATTCTTACACTAATGAGATTCGATACCAGTTTTATAGCTCCAAGAGGTATCGCGAAAGTTTAACTTAGGTTTGAGAAGTAATATTTAAATGTCTCTATTACTGTGTTTGAAGATGTTATCAAAATGCACCATACTTGCATAAGGTGCTCCATAAGTGACAGCATGCAGTTAAAATTTCTGTTTTATCAGAATATTTCCACGTTGACTTCGATGTATTATCTTCAATAAGTTTATCATGAGATAGCTCACTGAATTAATTGACTAGCAAAATAACACTTTTGAAATAAGATGCGTATGTTGAGTGAATGTGCATGTTTTACTAAGAATATTATATACAAACAGCAGGAACATGTGTCAGACACAAGAAACTTTTTTCTATGCAAAAGAAGTGAGCTAATAAATGAAAAAATATGGATGTTCTTTAATCCATAAGTTAATTCCGGTTGGATAGAAAAACAAGAAGTTCTGTCAAGAACTAAACGAGCCTACTTTCCCGTACATCGACATCGGCATTCTAGCATCTGATCATTATTCTCTTGATTATCTGAGACTAAAAATTATGTCAAACATACCTTTTTAGCACTTAAAGCTGATTTCTAAAAGCAAAATATACCCCTCTCATTAGATGAAATAGACACATAATAAGTAAATAATTGAATAGATAAAGTTTTGTCGCACCTTTTAAAGAATGTAACTGTTACAGTTCCTCCGTAGAAAAATTCCTCAATTGTTTTCAAAAAAAAATTTTTAATTAAAAGTACAAAGTATATCAAAACACATTTTATCAAAGAAAGAAAAAAAAAAGAAAAAAAAAACTAGTCCGTTGATAAAATGTCTCGAATTTCACTTTTAATCCGTTGCCAGTTGTTAAATATAAATAAAGAGTAAAATGCCCTCGTGAATGAAAAATTTTTGTTACAAAAAAAATCGTCTGCAAATAATAATAATAATAATAATAATAAATAAAATAAAACAAATGAATAAATAAGCAAAAAATCGTCTGCACAGTCAGTCATTTTTTTTCTGAGCCTGCATTTCCGTCATGTTTGTGGAGTCGGAGTCGGAATCAGAGTCCCCACAGAAGATTATTCAGAAAAGTACTTTACAAACATTATTTATCAAAGCCATTTTCTTACAAAGTTAGTTTGAAGGAAATCCGACTTTAAGTTCAGGATCAACATTCAACTTAAATTCCCCGTAGGCGCTAATGTTAAATTTTTTTTCTAAGCGGTTCAATATTGAACGAAAACTGGTTCAAATCAAAAAGCGAAATATGGGAATGAGCTGTACTTGCCGAGATCTTTCCAACAAAAAAAAGTTTATTCCAATCGGATGGTTCACTCAGAAGGTATTAGGTGGGGAAAGGTTGTTTGAACGGTTCAATGTTGAACGAAAAAGTGTTCAATTGAAAATTTAAATACGGTAATGAAGTATCCTTGCTGAGATCCTTCGAACAAAAAAAAAAGTTTATTTAAATCGGACTGTTCACTCAAAAGTTATTAGGGGTGCCAACTTGCTTGAGCGGTTCAATGTTGAACGGAAAATTGTTCAAATCGGAAATGTCAATACGGGAATGAAGTATCCTTGACAAGATCTTTCAAACAAAAAAAGTTTGTTCAAATCGGACTGTTCATTAAAAGTTAGCATCGCGGGACAGGTTGTTTCAACGGCTCAAAGTTGAACCAAAAATTGTTCAAATCAAAAAATCAAATATGGGAATGAGCTGTACTCGCCGAGATCTTTCCAACAAAAAAAAAAGTTTGTCCAAATCGGAATGTTCATTCAAAAGTTATTAGCGGGGGACAGACAGACCGACCGACTGACCGACCGACAGACCGACAGACCGACACACAAATTCCACATCTCAATACCCTATTTTCAAATTTTTAATTTTTCGATATTCATTTTATTTTTTATTTTTTTAACTTGGTGATATTTTTTGGACTTGGCGATATTTTTTTTAACTTGGCGATGTTTTTTGGACTTGGCAATATTTTTAGACGCATTTTGCTACTTTTAATACTTTTTTCGTCTTCCTTTTATTTTTAGCGGGAAAGTAGGCTAAAAAGGAAAGAAAGAAAGAAAATAGGCTCTCTGGATGTGTCGACTGAAGAGAAAACTAGAATATATCTAGTGCGTATTATTTAAATTTTCTAAAATATTTTATTGTGAAGGAAATACTTGTAAGCGTCTAAATGTGAATACGTATAAAGTTCAACTTAGCTGCTGAAAAAATGTGCCATTCATCATTGTAGTCCGTTACTGTTACTATAAAGTTTATCGTAAATAAATTAGGAAAGAAATTTCTCTACTTATAATAAAACTGAAGGTGGGTCTGTCTTTCTTTCTTTCTTTCTTTCTTTCTGTCTGTCTGTTACGCACGTAGCGCCAAAACCGTTCGGTCGATTTTCATGAAATTTGGCACAAAATTAGTTTGTAGCACGGGTTTATGCACTATAAAGCGTTTTTTCGAAAATTCCATTTCGTTCTTTTTCTATTCGAATTCTTAGCGGAAATTCGATAAAATAGGGAAAAAATATTTCCTACACATTTTCAAGTCTTTTGTCATTCGAAAGCTTGAAATTTTCTGCACAAAATGATGTCAGTTTGAAGTTTCTACGAGCATTAGAAGAGCTGTAATAATTGTTTTTAGAATCCCGGAAATTCAAGGCTTACCTTCAGCAAAGAAAGCCAAACGATTCTAAAATGGTAAAGCTCGAGAATAAAATTTGTTTGAAAATAAAGATGAAATGAATTATTTTATCAACGAAAAACAACTTTTCATGTTGTTACCATGGCTACGTTTTTATTTCTCTTATTTGTTTCGTTCTTTTTCCTTTAATAATTAAAAAAAATGTACTTGTTTTTGTAGCAATCCAAACTCCCAGCCTTATTAAAATTAGTCAAATAAAATATAATAAAACCGTGAAAAGATTGCATCTATCAATCAAATGAGAAATCGAGTCATTTCCTTAGAATAGGTAGAGAAGGAAGAAACTGACTCGTACCATTTTTGTGAGTTTAGAGACATTTTGGCGAACTGACAAGTTGTATAGAAGAGGGAATAATTCTTTAACCAAATGTGGTCAAAAATGAGACAACATGATAGTAAACCATTCTAAATTTATAGTCTGCAAAACATATTTTACTTCATTATTAATTTATTTCAATATAAATTGCAGTAAATGGCTTGAGTGAACGAAATTAGCTTTTAATTTATAGTTTGCTGTTTGATGTTTGTCGATGTTTATTGTTTTTATTATCATTGTAAAGAATAATGCACGAAATTTCTATGACTAATACTTAAAATTTTTAGGATCAGTTGAGTTTAAAAGAAAAATGTGATTATTTATTGTTGGACTGTAATTAGCAGTAGTAATTGCATTTAATTGGCGACAAAAGTAAAAATGACAAGTACTACATTCTTTATTGCAACCCTAATTTCGCAAATTTTCAATTCAAATTAATTATCGGATTCGTTGCAGTCCTTGACCAATGGTTCAGGGAGAGGTGATACAAAGATCCACCTACTTACGTAGACTATGATCTGTCCAATGAGACATCTGCCTTGACCGTGCAAAATTTAAATGCTTTATCTCTTTGGCTCAGTTCTTTATTTTTATGACGTATTGAAGATGAGAAAGGTGACATCTTCAAGCTTTAAAACTAATACGAATTGCGAATCCCATTCTTCAATTTTCAGCTGCGTATCACCCCTTCATGAAAATAGACAATTCTGAAAAAAGGAGAAGTCAAGTGCCATCTCTTCAAAGCCAGACTCTATTTTAATTGTTGTGAAAAAAAGCGTCTGCTTTTCTTTTTTTCAATTTTTAAGGAATTAAAACTCGGTAAGTTATAAAAATATCGAATAAATTGTGGTATTGCAACGTTCTTTTTAAAATGTTTCATTTCGGAAAATATATTATTTTGTTTTTAAAGCTAGGAGAGAAAACTTCCCTCTTCTTTGAAACTTTGGTAAGATTTCTGTTGGTTTCTGTAAATAACAAAATTGCTCTTATTTTCTCTTTTGTCTTATTTTTCTATCATAGTTTTAAGGAATGATATTTGAATTATAACTAAAATTGAGTATTCTTTCTGCGATATCAATTTATTACCAAATGAATTTTATACCACGGACAAAGCCGTGCGGGTACCGCTAGCCATTTAATAAAATTTCTAATAAACGTCTAGGTGTCAATCGTTATTAATTTTGTTTCAGTGTACGAAAGATAGAACAAAATACATAATTTGCTTTAATTAAAAGAAAAGTAACATTTTGTTAAAGGGTACTTAGCTTCAGCATATTCTTTTATTTCATTGTTCTTACAATGTCGCTAATCTTGAAGTTTTAAAAAAGAGCAATTAAGAAACAAAAAAACTTTTACTTCAACATTTTTTTTTAAGAAACGGTTTTTAAAAAGTACCAAAAAATTCAAGTTAAAAAAATTAAATTAATAATTAGCTTTTGTTAGATATTGAAGTTTTCATTAAAAATACATTTAATTAGCTCTTTTAAAGAGTTCGTTAATGCAAGTTATAACGCGATTAATCTTTTAAGTACATAATTAAATGTAGTACGTTAGATTTCAGTAACGCTTGTCTTTCTATAAAAAAACATGTAACAGGAATAAAATTTAGGATATGTTAAAGAATGTAATTTATTTTCTGACCTTTGTTATTTTGATATTGTTTGCTTAAGGAATCTATGGAGTCTTAAAATTTTAGCGAAGCGGAACGAATACCTATATATAGCCATATTAAATGACGCCTCATTTTCCTATGTGTCAAACGAGATGCCTGCACTGCAAAAAATAACTTTTTTTTACAGTATAATGCAGGCAGCCGAGGTTCCAATTTAAAACTGTGAAATGCAGTGATAAACTGTAAAACTAACAATTTTACAGTTTCTTTCTCTAAAGCTAACAATTTTACAGTTTATTGCCGAAAAATTTAGCTGTATTACACTGTAAAAACAACAGTATAATACTGGCAGCAGAGGTTCCAGCTTAAAACTGTAATAAACTGTTAAATTAGTAATTTTGAAGTTTAGTACTGTAAAAATAGCAATTTAACAGTGTATTGCAGTAAAATTAGCAAATTTTACAGTTTATTAATAGAAAATTAGCTGTATTATACTTCAAAAGCAACATTCATTTTTTACATTGTGGACGGTGTATGTCTTCGTGGATTTTTAAAGACTACCATTTTTTGTGTCTCTTTCGCTTTTCTATACCCGCAAGTTATGAGATAAGTGTTAATATTTGGAGTAGACTTATATTAGCTTTGATTCAAATCCGTTAATGACTAGGGGTGTAGGAGGCAACTAGCGTTCCATTCTGCCCGGTTTAATACCGTCTCCCTGGCTCAACCCCTGATTATCTAACCAAGGGCGTTTCTTTTTCTTTTATTGCCATTTGACGCCAGGTAAGTTTTGGATACCTTCGCTCCCTCTTGCTATCAGGAGGAGTCCACGCTAGAGCAGATCTTGTTGGATCAATTGTCTACATTCTGAAAACATATCTTACCCACGACCATAAGTGCTTTTTCAACATTGTAGTTATTAGCTTGCAATTGGTACGTTTGTATTGGTTCAAATTAGACATTTTATTTGGCCAATATATTTAACATTTTTTCATACTTTTGGTCTGAAAGGCATCAAGCTCTTTTCTTGCTGTCTATATTACGTCGATGAATTTCTATATAGAGTAGGACTTCTCTAGCTATTGAATGAAAAATTAGCACCTTGAGAAAAGCCATCAGAAATTAATATAGAAATTATCTATTGTTTAAAGTTTCAGAATTCAATTTGAAGTATAATTTTAGTATTTGCAATGCTAAACTTGAACTTCCACAATGATTTATCATTTTGTATTATAAAAGAAAAAATAATACAGTGTGACAGTTGTATTGTAATTTACTCACTTAGAGATAATAGTTCTTTAAATTGAATTTTATTTTTTCTTAAGATTCAAACTTATAAAGCACATTTGTGTAAAGCACACCCTGTGTCACGTCTATGCCACTCGTAACACAATCCAAAGTTTTGTTGTGTCGAAAAGTGGGCCAAATATGATCCAGAAAAAATGTGTCAAATAGCAGAAATATTATTTATTCCAAATACTTTAAGAAGCAAATCGTTTATCGTTTTTCGATGCTCTTACCGAGCACAATAAATTCTATTTGTATATTTGATTCTATAGTGCCTTTTGACACATTAAATATTTTGGTTAGGAGCAAAATATTTCTAAAACTTTTTTCAAAAGAAAACTGAAAGAGAAAATATCCATACTTTCTTTAAAAGTCTATAGAAACTTAAAAATATACTTACGTCTTCAAAAGAAAGTATTCTGGTGTGCATTCAAAAGTATCTATCTTAGAATACGTTTTGTAAGCGGCCTTTTTAAAAAAGGAATAGATTTCTAGTTTTAAAATACATTTATCTCTTTAATACATCAATACATCTTGCCAACTAAGTGCAGGATACAGGAAATTCAGTTTTTTGTAATATGTATACACGGTTACCACAAATGATAGCAGTCACGTGCCAATGATGGTCATTACCAGACAAAGCCGGAAGCTACCATTACGACTCTGGACACTTAAACGACTCAGGAGTGAAAAAAAAAAAACATTTTTTTGTTTTCTCACTATTTTTAAAATACTGCTTCGTATTATACCCTGTGTAACTAGAGCTGGCGTCTGAAAGAAAAAAAATCCCCCTCTCTGCACTTTTCCCCTTGTGGTTGTTATAGTTTCGGCTTTGTATACTTTTTTCCCACTTAGCTTTTGCAACAATTTTTAAATGCAAACGATTAAAATTGCTTTTTGCCGAAACTATTATTCAATCAACGTTAACAAAATACGTTTTGAAGCATTTATATAACGGTTACTTATACTGGCTTAAAACAAACCATTTAGCACCAGATTTGTTAAAAAAAGATTGGAAATAACTGAGATATGAGGATATAAGTAAAAGCGTTAACCTAATTCGACAAACATAAAATACCGTAAATCAGGGTTACTTGGACCCTAGGGGGTTACTTGAGCCCACTACAATAAAATGATAAAATCTAGGTTTGGTACCTACTAGTTGAAGACTTGCACGTAGTTCCTCGTTTCTCCACTAGGTAGAAGCCCTCTGCGGTCTCTAATGCTAGTACCAAACCCAGATTTTATCATTTTACTGTGGGCTCAAATAGCCCTGTTGTGGCTCCAAGTAACCCTGATTTACGGTAAATGAAATGCCTGTAAAATTAGCAATTGTACAGTTTATTACTGTAAAGCAGCAATTTTACTCTTTATTACTAAAATTAGTAATTTTATAGTTTATTACTGTAAAGTAGCTATTTTCAATTAATCACTGTAGAATTAGTAATTTTACAGTCTATTACTGTAAAATTAGAGATTTTTAGTTTGTTACTGTAAAATTAGCTGTATTATACTGTAAAAACAACATCTTTTTTTACAGTGTATATTTACTACTTATCTAGTTTGGCTAATACGCGATTTAGTAACACTTCTCACATATTTTTCTTCTAAGACAAAAAAGGCAGAGCAAGTATTTTTTTTAGAATAATACTTTAAAAAAATAGATATATAAATCTTTATTTCCTCTCTAAAAATAATTTTCATCACGTTTAAATAAACGTTTAAACAAATAAGAACTAAAAGCCAATTCAAACAAAAGATCTCATCATATTTTTAAAATAACAAGAGAAATAATGGATAATAATTTTTACGCTAATATTTCTCTAAACTTTGTCATCAATGTTACTTAAAAGGAAACTAAATATTTAAATAACCAGATAACATGCAGAAAACTTTTCATATTATCAAAAACTCTTAATCTTTAATTATAGCGGAAGTGCTAAACAAACATTTTTTTATGGATGTGTATTATTTCAGGAGACGATTTCAAAGTGAATAAAATGATGCGATGAACATTTCTAAACAGAATTATTTCTGAGATTGGAATGTTTTGAGGGAATAAAATGATTACTGAACGCAATTCTTTTCGGGATGGAATTTAACTATAGCAAATAAATAGTTTTTATTCATGTAGTGTAAGATAAACAATAACCGGGAAATTTTATTGAAAATGCATCTTTTTGGATTAAAAATATTAACAGTTTTTTTCTCCGAAAACTTTAAAGCCACAAAGTGCTTTATCAGTTACCGGGCTTTGAGCTTGTTTTTTTTTAAACTTTAAATTGTCTTAGTGTATACCTAGTGTATATTTATTAACATACAGAAAAAAAACTTTTGTTCATTTATTCATCTTATTTATTTATTGAATTCATATTCATATATATTGAATTCATATTATTCATATTATTTATTTATTATTTTGAAAATACTTCAAGTGAGAATTATAGACGGAAAAATTGTTAAAGATGATGTGTGTCTTTTATACCATGCTTCGAAATTAATTAATTAATTGATTTACCTTTTCAATTTTTTGCACACTTTTTTGACTAATTTCATTTCATTTCATTCTGTTTTCTTTCTGCTGTTTTTCGGTGTGTTACAATTGCTTCAGTACATAAGTTTCCTATTTGTAAATTTATTGCTTATTTACTCATAAGTGGTTTCATTTATTTGACAATGTTTATTATCTTTCGGAATTTTCGTAAATTTATTTCTTAACTGTTTTTTCTTGTCGGTTTCATGTAATAAATTTCGGCTCTAAGTATTGTCTTGTTTGTTTTGTTAATGTCCAGTTTTGCTATTTATACTGTCTTTTTTTTAACATTCTTCGACTGTTGGAGACACATATGGAAATGCTTTGGAAATAATATCTTTATATGAAAAACTTCTTGAAACTAACATTTTTTGAGTCCTTTTGCATGTCAAAAAGTGAAGATTTCTGCTACTAAAAGAATTTTCTAGGTACTCCTTGTTTTCAGTAATACAAAGTAGCATGTTCCCCAATTACCTCTGATTTTCGAGACTCTACTGTTCCTGAACTTTGGCTAGTATTTTTTGTAAAAATCTTTAATCATGAGCATCTAAAATTCTCCAATAAAGCAAAACCATCTTTTCATGAAGTACAAAATTAAGTAACCTGATTCTCTAAATTGTTAATTTTTATTTAAAAAAATGGATATATTTTGTGCATAACGTTCCGTTCTCTGTCTAAATCTTTCGTCAAGTAAATTATTTATTTGCTGTTTCTTTTGTTTTCGAATACTACTAAATAGTGTTTCATATTTTTTTTTTCACCTTTTCTTTATTGTTTTTTTGTCAGAATAAAATTTTATTTACTGTCTTTAAAAATCTTTCAACTTTGTCAGATTTAGGCTTTGGTTTTTTTCGAGGACATTTTTTCAATCAAAATTTTGCTGGATAGGAAAAAAAAAAAAAACAATTTTAACACTTGCAGACCTAAACTCAATAACACGGTAAATGAAGTTAACAAGTTTTAGTGAATATATACGTATAAATTTAGTTTTTTACTAGAGTAATATTCAGAAACTTGACTACAACTTTTAGTAAAAATATAATGTGGAAGTAATCCTTTAAAAATTATAACATTGAAAAGTTAAAAGAAACTGCTTTAAACATTTTTAAATATGGGAGAAGAATATGAATAGAAAATGTAAAGTTATAACGCTTTCTTATAGCTAAAGTAAAAATCAAATTATCAAACTTTGACGCATTAACTCTCACCATATGCTTTAGAATATCTTAACATTTAAATGCTTTTAAAAGCCTTCAAATTTTGCACAGCAGAACAAATGAACACTTTTCGAATCCTTTTCACTTTTCATGAAGGAAAAAAAGTTAATGATAGAGCTTATACCCAAGCTTATTTTTTCCCTTTTACTAGAGAAAAAAATCCTTTCAAAAATCTGATAAAGTTGATGATTTCTTTTTATTAAGTCTTGGTCAGAGATTGTTTACTAGTTATAAAAATATAACTGAAATGAAACATAAATGATATAATCGGTTTATAAGTTTTAAGTAATTATTACAACAGCAATGAATCAATAAATTAAATTAAAACAATACAACAAACTGCTAGCTCATTTTTAGATGAATTGCTGGCCATACCCTGTTGATGGGTGTGCTCTTTCTGAATTCTACCTGTACGTGTTTTGATCCTATTGCATGTTCTTCTCCGTGGCTCTACCTAGTACATATTTACACGCTGGATGGCACTTCTGCTGTCCGAGAAGATCCAGATATCCTTCACATTTGGTAGCGACATGATTGACTTCAGACCCTCGAGAATTGCAATGAGCTCGCTTCGGAAAACCGAGCAACCGTCTGGGTTTCTTAAACCGTTGTAAATAATATTGAGAAAAATGCATTGCTCTTTCTACTAAGCTATATTCAGAACCTTATTTTTTTTGTAACTATTAACACGGCAAGTTAAGCATTTTTCGTATTTTTTGCTAATTTTGACAGCATTTGTAAAACGGTGTAAAATTTAAATAGATTTAACCCTTTTCTGAAAAAACTCAATACAGCGGTTAGCTACGTCTCTAGAATGTTTCCGTACTTAACCTTATTCTTTGAATTGCAGTTTTCAACATGCAATACACCACCAACTCGCTTATTTCATCCATGGACTGCAATTTCGTGCTTTTTGGCACTTGTCACCATGGCATAGGAAGTAAACGAGCTGAAGGCAGAAGTCCTCTTATAGAGCAAAGAGAGTCAAAAAGTAAATTTTAAGGCAGAGCTCGGGTACGAGCTCGTACTCGAGCTCTACCTTAAAATATACGAGTTGTACCGTATTAATGTGTGATCACTCTCTGTTGTTTCCATTTCATATTAGCTACCAATTTTTTGGCTCTTTTTGCTTTATAAGAGGATTTTTATTTCCAGCTCGTTTACCTCCTATTTAGTGCTGACGAGTGCTAAAAAGCACGAAACTGCAGTCCATGGATGCAGTAAACGAGTTGGTGGTGTATTGCATGTATTTGCCTTAGCCCTGGCTTAGGGGCGGTTATTTACTATTTTTTGCAGTTTTTAAATCAATGTACAAAACTTCATAATAGACAGTCATACATTTCATCTTATACCTGCTTTACAATGCATATTTTTTAATGTTTTTGAAGAAAAATATGAAAGGGGAAAAAGTAAGTGCAAAAGCTTTTTGCTGCATGAATTCAAATAAAAGGGTACTTAACTTCAAATATTACACTGTTTTTTTTAATCCGTTTATTACTCTTCAATTAAATATCAAGTATATAGCCATTTAGTGTGTATACCCTTCATTTACATATTACATATAAATTACATATTTTACATATTACATATAAATTACATATTTTATCTATCCTTCAATTACATATCATGACAATTTGCATTTTTCTATTAAAACAACAACACTTTCTTCAAATAATATAGTTCAAATTATTAAACATTACATTTAAAATGTATTCAAATTTTAAAACTATTACTCTAAACATTATAAAACTCTGAATTTAAAGCGTAAGAGTTAGTGAGAAGAATGACTTAAAATTGTACTGACTTCTAGCAATTTGAAAAATAAATAACGGGAAATATGTGAATTAAACGCACGCTTAAATATGCGACTCACTACAGTCATATTCCAAATTTGAAATGTGTCGATACTGTGTTTGAAACATTATCTCTAACTTTTAAATAAATGTCTGTCTCTACCATTTAACAATGAGAAGAAGAATGAGACGAATACAAATCTTTTTAAAATATGTGTAACAAATTGCTTAATCGAGTGTTAGTGCACAATGGTTTAATGGAGTGAAATGTGTAATGATGTCATATGTCACCCGGAATGTCCAGGCGCTTTGGTACGTTGACAGCATAAGATAATTCGTAACGGGGAGAGATTAACGTGTAATGCAGGGATTCCATTGTCAGAGATATTTTGTGGTTTTACATATTTGAAACATATATTACATTATCTGAGCCAAGATATATTACAAGCTTGACGTTCATTCAAATAATCAGAAGTTTTTATATTGCTGTAAAACTTAAATTAGGTATAATATGAATTTGCATCGAAAATCGTTATATCTAAGATGATTTATACTTGTTAAAAGATAATATTAGAGGGATTGGTTTTCGAATTTTTTGGTAGTTTAAATTAAGAAGAATTTTTAGTTTAAGATTAGACTTTTCTCCACGCAAAGTACAGCCCCCCCCCATATGTATATATGTACAGTATATAACTTCTTACGTTCGGCCAAAATGTTTATATTTCCGTTGGAATGATTCATTTGTGTTGGATGACATACACCGGTGATGCTCCGAATATTAAAAAAAATAGCAAAATGTATATGGTGTAGTACTTATAAAAAGTACAACTAGATCATCCATTTTACGCTAATTATAAAGTGGGATGCCTCCACCTTCACCAATTTATATTGACATTCGCCATATGCATTTGACCATGACATATTCGTGTGATAAGAGGTCTTGTACTTATTAGGTATATGCCTAGGCATTTTAATTTGACTATTTGGTATAAGTATAATATAAATAGACATTTTTTAACACTGATAACAGCTGACACTTATTTTTCTAAAATTATACAGCACTTGATGCTTCATGGAACTATGACATTAAAAAAGTAAGCATGTATATTGCTCAATTTAATTGAGTATGCAATTGAACCTCGTTAAAACATAGGAACCTTTAAGGGACCTCCAAGGGACTTTTTAAATCAGTTCGTCTCATCCGAAGAACAATGCACTGCAAACCATAGGACGGGGATCGTAAATGTAGTTTCCCAAGTAACATCAACTCATCGGATTTTGCTCGGTCGATCAACGAACTCCTCGTACACTGATCCCGTAACGCACGATGACATCGTTCCGATCGGTATTCGAGCACGGTTTTCGATGTGCTACTTTTCATCGGAAAGCGATATTCTTCCGATCAACTTTCAACAAAATTTATCCTAAATTCATCGGCACGGGACTGCACTGCTCGTAAATTGCTCCAATCTCATCGTATTTTAACTAAAACTCATCGGATTTTGCTGCTCGGATTCTGTTTGGCCGATGAGACATATTGGAGCAATTCCCGATGAGAACTCATCGGAATCGATCATAGGCCGATGAGAATTTCATCGGGTTTCGGTGAATGGCCGATCATCGGCAGATGAGATTATGCTGCTAGGGTTGTCTTAGTAGTAATTTGATTTAAGCGTGTTCGAATTAAGGAGGTTAGACTTCATTCCCGTTTTCGAAAGCTTCTATTTTAGGTTCCATAGTATGAATGTGCTTCATTCCCACTACCTAGTTTAGATTGAAGCTGAAGCACCTAAAAGCTGATTTTTTTACAACATCTATTTCCTGGGCTCCTATTCCGTCTGCTCTTGTTCAGAGCATTGAGACTTTTAATCTTTTAAAACGTTTTGTTTACTCTTTAGTTTAACCTTCTTTGCGTGTTTTTGCTTTTTCTCATTTACCTTTTTTTAATTATTTTATTCCTTTTGTTTATAGTGTTAGTTTCATTGTGCGTTTCCTTTTAAAGTTTTGTACTATTATGCTTTTTAGCTTCTGGCCCTATGTGATACTCTGTGGTACGCAGGGAGTTATTTTTGAATCTAATACAAAAATAGTAATATGAAAAGCATTATTTGTGACTAAAATATCACTTTCATTCATTTTGACCAAAACTGGCAAATTAATATGTGAAAGCAACAAAGTAATAAGAAGTTGTACTATAACTATTGTCGTCCTTTCTTTTTCCTGAAAACGGCGAAAAACTATTATCTTTGCCAATTTATCCCTAAAATACCTAGCGGCTCTTTAACGGGCCATTTCTTTATTTCAGCCTTTTCACTTTTCTTACGGAAGAAAGAAAGAGTAAATGCGCTTACCAAGTTTTAACGTTGGTTAACGTTCTCTTTTATCTACCGAGTTCAATGCTTAGCGTTATAAGTTTGTCTCGGGTTCCATAAAATTATTTTTAGTTTTTAAATTTTTTTTTTAAACTATAAAGTTGCTCCATGCCTGAAGTTTGCTTCAATATAATCTTTGAATGAATCGTAAATACGTTTTTATAATCGTAAGGCTCTTTTATTATACATTAGACATATTTTAATTAAATTTAATAGTTGAATTGAAAATTTTTAAAAGCGAAACACTGAAGGATATATTTAAAGTACGTGCAAGATGTATTTTGTTTTCTCTGATATGCTTAGAATGGAACTTAATTTGCAGATGTGTGTAGAAGGGAAAATAGAGAGGAAAATTATATTATACATGCGTTTTTTCTGCCCCGCTCCCACTCCTCTTTTAAAAATAATTATATTGTAAATGTATTAACGATTGCATTTAAGAAAGTGTATTTGTATAGATTTAAGTTAAGTTTACAGAAACTCAATCAATCTAGCATTATGTTTGTCTAATTTCATGCATGGCTAGCAGGTAACAAACAAAACACACACAATTATACAGATGCAAAACACAACCCCAGGGATAAAATATGCAATAAAAAGAAAAAAAAATCTGCCCAAACTTAACATGTATGTAGGATGAGGTAAGCAAATAATTGCAAATTTAAAAGTAAAGATCGTTTTCTTAAGGTGCTATACTCAGTCAGCAAAGTCGCCATCGGTAGCTTTAAGAGCCGAAACATTACCAAAAACTCATGGCTGCCACTTTTCCGTCTGGAGAACGGAATTCCGTATTTTGAAAAATTTCGTATATTTGGCAGTTTGTTTAGTGAAAAAATAAAATGAAGCTTTAAAAATTATCCCATTAAAATTTTTCAAAAAAAGAAAGAAAAAAAAAAAAAAAAAAAAAAACCAACTGCTTAATCTCTTTCTCTTTGGCTGCACCTTGAAGACTAGTAATTAAATGAATTATTTCAAACATAGTTATATTAAGCAGTAAGTAACCGCCACTAAGCAAGCGCTGAGTCAGAAACATGCAATACACCGCCAGAACGTTTATTCCAACCATGGACTGCAGTTTCCTGCTAATTATGCACTCATCAGCATGGTATAGGAATTAAACGAGCTTTTTGCTTCCAGCTTGTTTAATTCCTATACCATGCTGATGAGTGCATAATTAGCACGAAACTGCAGTCCATAGTTGGAATAAACGAGCTGGCGGTGCATTTTATATAACTATTTGGATTAATATAACTATTGCATAGTTATATTAATCCAAAAAATTATGTTAAAGCTCTTTTTTAAAGTGTGTCTTATAGCCAAGAATCTCTTAAGTGAAATAATTTTTACTATCAAGAATCTTTTAACATGAGCTACAAAAGAAAAGCTTTTTTCCTTCAATAACAAATATAGTACTATTTTTACAAAATTATTCTGAAAGTTTAGAATTTACTTAATTTTGCAATTTGGTTTTATTGTATAGTTAATTACTATATATAAATGCAACATATTTGTGCACTAAACATCAGACATATTACGCGCTAACATGTAGGTGTAGCGAAATGACGCCAAGTGCTTTCCAGTCCTGGTTATATTTTATAGTGGCACCCATGCCAAAAAGGGCTAGACATTTTTAATGTTTTGAATAGATTCACCTCATAATTTCCATTTTATTTTTAAAAAGGTTTCTTCTTCTTCTTCTTAATGGAATAAATTATCTCTACTATCTTCAGTTTTCGTATATTTCACTCCTCCAAAATATTAAATAGTAGTTTCACTCCTTAAAAAAACTCCTAGCATTATATCTGTACGTATATCCAATGAGAACTGTGATTCTCTTTCTAGCAAACCTTCTGCTAAAGTATAAAGTCACCGTTAAAAAAACTACCAAAATGAAGAGCAGTGTACAAACAGTAAGATCACTTTTTACTCTATTCAAATGTAATATAAGTATGTGTTCTTGAATTCTTTTTTTTCACTTGGAATATTGTATGATGAACTAAATTTTCCTGGAGTTTAATATTATGTTTCTTCTCTTCTTCCTTTTTTCAAATTTTAACGGCGTTGGGAAGAGACGTATTTAATTCCCAGCAAATACGTTTCTTTTAAGTCTCTCAAATTAAAATAAATTGTATTAGACGCAGTGGAGTGTTACGTTTTCCTCTGAAATGAGCATTTTCCATGTAGTTTCATTTGGAATTGTTTGCATTTGAGAGAAGAAGTTTTCCAAAGAACATTTTGTTGAAAAGAATTTCCGTTCATCTTTAATGAGTTTTATATTTTAAAAGAAAAGAAGTGAAGTAGGTGTAAATGGTTAAGTAAAAAATCTCGAGTAGATAGGTTTTTCTTTGTGAGTTCCAATAGAATATGTTTCTTAAAGTCCCTAGAAAGGAAAAGTAAAATATTTTAGGTTCCCTATTTCTTTTTGTATTTCAGTTTTTTGATACACTGGTGGTCATAACTATAAGGACAATAGAAAATTGCCCAGGAATAAAATCTTTAGCAATTCAGTGAAATTTATTCATAAAATGGGCATTATGCTGGAAATCCTTATGGGATGCAGATCTTTTAAAAATACGAATTATAAAGGTTTTGCCATACTTAGTTAAACAATGCCATTGTGACAGCTGGATACATTTTTAAGGACTGAGTGAAAAACCCTAAAACTATTCTAATTACCCTCTTTTTTCAAACTTTTTTATCAGTCTTTATGCCATGCGAGAATAATAGCAAAGTATGACTCATAGCACTTAAAAAATATGAATTTTGCTATCGTATAGTATTTAAGCTCTCCTCCAGGCCCTTGAAAGAAGTTCATCGTTAGATGTACTATTTTCCGGTGATGAAGGATTGAAATAATTGATTCTCAACAACGGGGGAGAGGGAGAAAAAAAAGCTTATGTAGCATACATAAATAAGTGTATTGGAAAAAATAAGTGATGGTGCAAAAGTTTAAAAAGAATCGTTTCAATATGCTGAAAATCCACAATCCACACTGATTGATATCTCATCCTCTGATTGTTCTGAATTGTAATTGTGTATGTGCAAGAAGTCAAGACAGATATTGGTTTTCAAACAAGAATGTATAGGGGGAGGAAGCTTAGGTAGGATGAGGTAGGGGGTGGAAAAAAGTTCGACGTATTTCAGAGACAAATTAGTCCTAGAAGTGAGTAGGAATAAGTAGAACCCTCGAGTTTTTTTTTTTTTTTTTTTGTAGTTGAACGTTTATTTAACCTTTTTCTTGAGGGACTGCATCTCCCTAACCTGGATTAGGATTGGATATACCTAGATTAAAACCGAAGTTGAAGGGTCACTCATCTATGAACTGCTTCTATTATAATACGAATATGCCAGGTGTTCTTTACCTGTACTGTGTACCTGATTTCTTTTCGGTTGGTTTATTTAATTTCAACAGATTAGAATATATTCAGAAAACATATTAGGATCCAAACTTTATTTCAGTTGATCAAAGCAATAACAAAGTTTTTTATTGCTTATTGTTCGCTAACGAAACTACGCCTAGAAGTATTGAAATGGCGGACTGCATGCTTGAATCGGAAGAGAGACAGCCCAGAATGCAGAGTGCAAAAAAAGAAAGAAAAAAGGGAAAAAAGGAAAAAAAAAAAAAAAACATAATGCAAAAAATAACAACAATATTACAAGCCGAAAAATATTTATTTTTTAAGAAACGGAAATTTCATTTATGGAAACAACATCGCATTATCTTGCAATTTATTTTTTGTTGGAAAAAAATTGAAAATATACTTAAAAGAATAAATAAATAATCATGAAGATAATATTTCTCTCTATTTAACAGGACACTTCAGAACATGTTAAAGTAAAAAATCAGTATTAAAAGTTCCATGAAAACATTTTAATAAATATTTTCGATTTAAAAATGAAACAATGAAATTATATGTTGGATATTGAAGAATGGGGTATTGTCATTTTTATTTGAAGAGTCATTTTGAGCATAAATTTTAATAAGTTAAGATTATAACTATACAATATTTAACTATGAAAGAGTTTTCTCATGCTCTGATGAAATAAAGAAAAAGAAAAGAAACCACTGAAAATGAAAAGCCTAATTTTATTTACTTTTAGTTAGAGCTTGCTAATGTATCTTGACGAACTACAAGAGTCTCTGTAACTATGTTTAATTTCTAAAGAAGCACGCAAGAAGTACAGTTGCAGTTTATGCTGAAAATATATGCTTTCAAAATTTTAATTAAAGTCTTCTGAGCACTTTTTCATTATTTTTTAAGTTAATTTATCTCGATCTAATTCTAGTTGAAATACGTAATCATAAGAATTACTTACGTTTGTAAGAGGAAGAAAGTTTTATCTAACGAATTGCAATTAAAACTTTCTTTAGCTCTCAGATATAATCATTATAGTCTGGCAATGAAAAAAAATTGTAATTAAATTTTATCTTATATTTTTATTTAGTAAGAGAATTAAAGTTAAAGACATAACTGATTAAGAATAACAACATTTATTTAGAGTAAATTTATATAAAGCGTTTTTTTTTATATTCGTACTTAAAATCTGTTTTAAAAGATAATTCTTAAATGCGCCAAGCAGTTTTATGTTTGTTTTATTTTATTTTTATTTCTTTGAAATTAAGCACACTATTGTGCCAACTTATAGACAAAAGTTGTGTTTAAACTAAAGAAGTTAACCTAGTATTAAATTTGCTTAACTACTTTTAAATGTAGTTTTTTTCATTTCAAATTACACTGATGATTGACGTAAACTACCATATCAAGTAGTTGAGAATGTATGTATGAGTAATTTACTGTGTGAATGTATGTATGAGTACTTCGAGTTTCTTTTAAAACAGTTGACTGTTTGAATTTCCGATGTTGTAATTCATCGCTTTAATCTCATTCAACTTCAGGTAAATATTTCTCAAACTTTATGACTTTTTTAGTTTTTTACTGCTTAGATTATATAAAGATTGTGTTTCATTTTTTCGGGATTAGTTTATTTTGCATAAGGGACTCTTTTTAATTGAATTCAAGAAATAGTATTGTGCTATATAACACTTTGATTTATTACATTTTTACTATACAATTATTTTTATGATTTTACAGGTGTTACTATTCTTTTGTCCTATAAATGTACAGCGTACAGGTACATGTAAATACATTAATTTCAATAAGCCAGGGTTAATTGAACTCTCTGACTTTTTTAAATTACGGGCCTGGATCTATGTTTAACAATGGTCACTAACATCTTCAGTTTGTTCTTTTGATTACCATGAATACTTAGAAAGTTCAGAAAAAACTCCAATAGATTTTTAAAATTTAACTTAGAAGCTAGATTCTTTTCACATTTTTCACTGCCACTGAAAATGTACACTAAAAAATGAATGTTGTTTTTACAGTATATAATACAGCTAATTTTATAGTAATAAACTGTAAAAATTGCTAATTTTGCAGTAATAAACTGTTAAATTTCTACTTTTACAGTACTAAACTTTAAAATTGTTCATTTTGTAGTAATAAACTGCAAAATTGTTAATTTTACAGTTGATTTCCGTTCATTTTACAGTTTTAAACTGGAACCTCTGCTGCCAATATTATTGTTTTCACAGTAAAATACAGCTACATATTACGGCAGTATAGTGTAAAATGTCTAACTTTACATTTAGCATTTAGCACCCCAGAGACCCCCGTACCTTACAATTTTCTTGGATTAACCGGTTTTGTATGGGTCTCTGGGACATTTATTTAAAAAACAAAAGTACATAGTTTGAACAAAAATTTTGAATAAATTTCGACATAGAACAGATTCTTGACATAAACATGACATAGAAATATAAACATTCAAATACACATATGACATACAATTTAAAAATAAAAATAACTTATACGTGTGCAAAATGAAGATAAATTTAAATGGAAAAAGAGAAGAAAAATAAAAGGGGGGGGGGAGAAAGTCAAGTATATAATGGATTTCATTAGATGCCTTGAAAGAGGAATCCTTCATTTGAAAGCTTTATAAACAGTTCATATATCAAAGAGCGAATGGTATTATGAGAAAATGCTTTTAGAATATTCTGACTGAAGGTTTGAGTAGGATCTCTGCGTAGATGGAACGCTGAAGTTAAGGTACATGAAAAAAGAAAATGCTCTGGGGAGCCCAGTTCTCCGCAAGAGCAAAGAGGGGAATCTGCCAACGAAACGCGATGCAAGTACTAAGGAAAAGAACCGTGTCCAGAGATGAAAATAGTTTCAGACCTGTTCTTGATTCTAGGGGTAAGACGAACACGAGGGAAAAACTCAAAAACTCGACGTCCTGTTTCTTCTTCATTCCAGCGAGCCTGCCAGTCTTCCATTAGTTGACGGCGAAGATAACCATTTAACGTTGATTTTGGGAAAGGAAGAAGCAGGGTATTAAAATGTTGAGGGTCGTTGGCTGCCGTTCGGGCTAAATCATCAGCTCGATCATTCCCAACATCACCCGAATGCCCCTTAACCCAGTTTAAAGAAACTGAAGGTAGAGTGAGAAGTAGCTCTTGTATTTGCGCTGATAGAATGTTTCGCTGAAGGGGATCTTTTAGTGATTGAAGAGCGGATTGACTGTCAGATATAATTTGAATATTTTCACTATTTATTTCCTTTGAAAAATTTAACGCCTCCTTGAGTGCAAAAAGTTCGGCCTGAAATATACTGTTGTCAGTATGCAGACGTGTACTCCAACCAGAACTAAAATCATTTCCCTGGAAATATGCATGAGCCGAAGCAACTCCCATTTCCGTTTTGGATCCGTCAGTGTAAATTCTATGGTAAGAAGGAGGCGGAAGAGTTGGAGTAATGGATATTGGATAAGAGGCAATCTGAAGATAAGAATGAAGAAACCATTTGGGAGAAAATACTTCAAACTGAGAAGGAAGGAAAGGAGTACCATCTAGTATAATTTCACGTAATTCAACTTTCAGCCAGACCTTCTCCCTGATCGTGAGATCAATGGGAGGAATACCAGACAGAACATGACGTGCCGCGTGAGAGCAAGTGTTATAGGCGCCCGTGACCGTGAGAAGAGCTCTTCGTTGAATCGAAAGAATTTTCTTCTCAAAACGTACACTAAGACATCTACCCCACAAACCAGCAGCATACAGAATTGAAGTCTCAGGTCTAACTTTACAGTAATAACCTGTAAAATTGCTAGTATTACAGTTTATTACTGTGTATTTTACAGTTTTAAATTGTAACTTCGGCTGCCAGTAGTATACTGTAAAAACAAAGATTCATTTCTTGCAGTGCAATTTGTACACAGCAAGAAATGAATCTTTGTTTTTACAGTATACTACTGGCAGCCTAAGTTTGTTGCTAAAAGTTATGAGAGCCGTATTATCGTCGTTCATTTATCTTCATTGCATAAAATTAGTACGAAGTAAAAATTTATTATTTTTCACATCGCAAGTGTAGATTTCATCTTGGAATATTAGAAATTTACAATGATATGGAAGTGATTTAATTTTTCGAAACATCCAACTGTAGTGTAAATAGAATGGAAATAATTCCCAAAATACATTGCATACTTTCGAAATTTAGAACAAACTGGATACACTTACTTGGATGAATTATTATTCAACGCATTGATTCAAGAAAATTAGTCAAAGCAAATATTTCTGTTTTGGGATGAAATTCGAGTTTACTATGCAAACATAAAACGAATTGGTCGTTTTACAAATATTTGTGGTTAGCTTATGAAAGCTAGTTTCGGTTTCTGATCTACTAAAAATAGGACATGACTTTTACTAAAAGGTCTCTTTTCCGATTTCAAACTATACACAAAGTTACAAAAGTATTAGTGGCTAATAATATTTCGTGGAATAAGCTGGTTAAAAGAAATAATTTAACCTTTTACTTCAATGTAAGTGCATGTCTTAATGAGCTCGAAAACTTGTATAGCTTAAGTACCATAAAGTATTTTTTTTTTGTTTACAGGTAAACAATGAGATTTAAAAACAATTCACATTTTTAGTCAAATAAAAAGGGAATGTAAAGGGAAATCCCTTTTTTATAAAGTAAGCTATTTGTGACAAAAAGTTGGACTTTATATAACTGTGACTGTAACTAGACTCTAGTTATATTTCACACATAAATAGTCCTTTATTTTAAAACAAAGTTTTTAAACCGCTTAAATTCACTTTACTTTAATTCATTCGATTAATAAATAATTTCAAAGCTTCTATTTCCAAAGCTAAAGACATGCACAAGAAATTGGATTTTGATTCTTATTTGTTTTGTCTTTTTCTAGATACAGAAAGTTAAAAACGCGTTTACAATTAAGGGGAAATATTTAGAAGCATCATATATCAACAACTGCCATTATTATAATGAGTTATAGTGCAACTGTGCTTTTCCTTTGAAATTTAGCTGACTTATTTCAGTCGCTTAAAACTTCGTTAGCTTCTTATCTTTAAAGGAACGAACGTTAGGTAACTCCACTTTTATACCATTAAACAGTTAAGAAAATCGTTTTCAAATAAACGATTATTTTGAGCATGTGTTTTGAAGTTTCATTGACAGTTAAACCATTTAAAGCTAGATTACCATTACGATACAAGATGCTTTTCCCATTACGTATTACACTTAATTACTAGTTTTGCTTCGCGAAAGAAAGATAAAAGCTATTCATGTCTCTCTGGCTCACCATTTATATAATTTTCAAGTCTCATTGTCATTTGCAAAGCTTTCTGGCTATCCATTTATGTAAACTTGGGAAAAGTTTCAACCCTCAGTCAACCTCTTTAACATGTTCAATACAGTTTTGGGTGAATAACAATCAATTCTCTCAAAGCGTTCTATTGATGAATTTAGCTTTTAGTTACCATTGAATTGTTTTACTATTATTTATTAACAATAGAAACTAATTAAATGTTTATAAAAACTAGAGGAAAACAATTAGACATATCTTTGCAAAATTTGCTCTTTTATCGATTGAATATTTGAGAGTTACGGTTTAAAGTTTTGAGTGTTTTATAACTTAACCATTGTACTCGCATAAGATTACAACCGTTAAGAATTTAATACACTTGAAAATACTCATTATTAAGGTAAAAAAAATTAAGTGTATGACAGGTCTGTATGACAGGCTAGTACAAAGATTAGGCTTTATTTGTACTGAAGTGGAGTTTCAGGCCATACATTTAATATTTCTTAAAGGAGAATATTTATGTAAGTATAACATCCAATACTTATCAATTAGTGAAATGAAACAACCGTGTTTTAAATAAAGAGAAAAAATAAAATTTTACAACATTAAACTATATATTTAGACTCGTGATTCGAGTTACAAGAAATCTAATTTCAATGTAGAAAAATAAGCTTTTTTGACGTAAAGTCATCAAAACAAAACAAATATGTTAATTGACACATACGTGTAAAAAAGTTTTCATAAGCCATTAATATTAATTTATTTTAGATTTATAAATAACATATTTCATTTGTTTTTCAGTAGCTTAATATCACATTTAAAGATCAGACATCCATCTGCTAGCGAAAATATATTATAATCCGAGTTAAAATATTACCGCAATCTTCTCTTGCTATCAGGATGTATGATGTAATTGCACCCTAGAGATAGGAAGTTATTCCAAGAGGAAAAATGTGATAAGAGAGGAAAAAGGATTTAATCAGAAACCTAAAGATGTATTACCCAATTTTTCACTTGTAGAGAAATATTTCCTTCTTTTTCCAAGAAGAAAAATTAATTTAAGGTTAAAAGGTCTAACAAACTAATACAGCAGTAATTGATTGTAAAAATATATCTTTTTGAAAATGTCATTAATTTGTTTGAAAGTATTGAAAAATGAATTTGCCAATATGCATAAGTATATTTTGTGTGATTTTTGGCTGATATTATAAGATACAACTTACATTTTTACAGGTGGCATGAAAAAAGGTCGTACTACTGGTAGTAGTATTATTCTTCTGGAAATTACAGTAGCTGTATATATTATTAATAACAATAATTGAATAAAAATAATGGTAATAGTCGTAACAATAGTAATAATGAGAGCAATCGTACTAATAATGTATAATTATTACTACGTTTAGTACTACGTAATATATCTGAGTGCATGGTTTTTGAGAGTGAATGGACTCGTGAATCTGGTCTAGTTCTGCTAGAACATTGAGGATCAGAAACAACAACAATACAACAACATAATGTATAATAATGAAAATAATAATTATAGTAATAATAATAATAATAAGAAGAAGAAGAAGAAAAAGAACAAGTTATAGCATACAAATTAATAATATTGATATTAATAACAACAACAATAATGATATTAATAGGAATAATATTAAGAAATATAAGCTGAGAGCTTGAAATTGAAAGCCAAGTCTTTTATAAATGCTTCAACATTTTAATGAAAAATTCTAAACACATGTTCCAGGGACTAGTGTTAAAACTTTGCTCAGCGGTTTCCTATTGATTCAGTGGATTTTGATATTATCTCAAACATTACTACTTGATAAGTCAAAAATAAACAAGCAAGGTTTTAATCGTTTGCGAAAAATGGAGTCATTTAAATGTATATAACTTTAAATATTTCTTTGTAAAGAATTATCGTTGATGTCCTAAGTCGAAACGAAATAACCTAAAAATTAGAGTGTTAGGTTTTTCTTTGAAAATAAAATACATGAAAGTGGACTTGACTGAAATTTTGAGACGTATTTGTATTTTTCAACAAGTAATATGCTCGTTATCTTGTCTAGTGGTTAGAGACGTCTGATCGGGATATAAGGGTCCCGGGTTCGAATCCTAGCTCGCACATACGTGTAATTCCTCCCTCCTGTCCTTGTCCCAAAGGTATGTATGCACTCTGGAAGTCGGACTTCATACCAAATTACACGCACAGTCGCACCCCGTATTGCCAGCCTAGCTAGCCACAAC
This sequence comes from Uloborus plumipes, assembly GCA_038373865.1. Lineage (NCBI taxonomy): Eukaryota > Metazoa > Arthropoda > Arachnida > Araneae > Uloboridae > Uloborus > Uloborus plumipes. Next base: position 65,892 of record JAXGGA010003621.1, read on the forward strand.
ACAAGGTGATATACTCTTGTAAAGGCATTCAGATTATCTCTGATTACATGTATTAAAAAAAAAAAACTTGACTTCAAAAATGCAACCATTTCAAAAGGAAGTGACTTCTAAAGAAAAAAGAAATAAGTTTTTCGCAACTGTGGTTATCCAAGAAAATTGAATTTAAGCTGATAAAATTTTATGGTGGAAAATCTAGAAAAGCGTAATCAGTAGCTATTATTTACCGTCAACATTTGAATGAAAATTGCAACATTTAACAAAGAAGAACTTGTCGATGCGTGATGATGTCAATATTTAGAAAAAGGAAAACATCTGTTTTTCCTCGATTCAAGTTTGTGTTAAAAAAAGGTTTGCAGAGAAAACTTGTTTGCAATAAGCCAAATCATGTTTTCTTTCTTTAAGTTCGGCTTTCTGCTGTCCGACTGCGATAAAGAATACAGAAACAGATTTGTGTGCAGAGATTCAAAGAAGAAAAACAAAGATAATGCAAAGAACACGAATGTAAACTTAAGCTTCAATAATAAAAAAAAAAAACTCCTTTTCTTAACAATAAGCTGGATTCCGATGCAGAAAAGTCGACTTATTGCGCGTGGCTGATTTTATTTAATGGCAAGCAAAGAAAACACCAAACAAAATAAATTTCTACTTTTGGAGTCACTTTTAATAATGCAGGATTTAAAAACAAACACGTTTTCTTTTATTATTATTTTTAACATTTCTTGATTAAAATCTAAACTCAGAGAACAATTATTAGTACTTGCTAGTATTTTTGCCAAGTGTTAATGTATTATTTTGGGTTTGACAGTAAGATAAACGAAGTTTCAGGCATTGGTTCCCCCATTAGAAATTAATGATCAGAAATCAAGAGGTTTTTTTCTTTTTTATGTCGTCCGTTTATAATAAAGTCACTCACTGTAAACTATCGACAAAAAAGCCTAAAAATTGGAACTTGAGTGGGAATACGCAGAAGTTTGGTAGAAAATGTCTGTAATTACGTACTACATTTTTCATTTTCCCCTTTCAATTTGCTGAAAAGTTTTTAATTACACGGTTATCTCCTCGTAAAAAAACTTTTGGTTGTACATAGTTCATTGAAGCGATACAATTTTATATTAATAACAGCAATATATAGAGTAATTGACTTAAATGGCGTAACATCGGCCAAAACTACATATGTGTACCTAATTTTATGCTTCAAACAAACATTTTAGTTTATTATATGTAAAACAGATTTCAAGAGAAAGCAGAGAAAGTACTTCTGCGAAAAGCATATATACCATTTTAAAATAATAAGAAATCGGTGATATAAGCGTGGGAGTTAAATATCGGTATAGGATGATTTTTTTCTTAACGAAATATGCTTTCCACCGTTTGCTTAGTAGTAAACTACAACTGGCAATTTTACTGTTTATTACCATAAAATTAGCTGTATTATATTGTATAAACAACAGTATAATACTGGGAGAAGATGTTCCATTTTAGAACTGTAAAATGCTTAGAATTAAACTCTAAAATTAGCAATTTTGGTTTATTACTATAAAATTTGCTGTATTATACGATAAAAACAGCGTTCGTTTTTGCAGTGTATTTTAAAATAATACGAAACGGGTGATAAAAGCGTGGGAGTTAAAAATCGGTGTACGGTTTTTTTTTTCTTGTCGAAATATACTTTCCACCGTTTCCTTATTCGTTTGTACAAGCGTCAAACTGCATCAAGCAAAGCTTAATTGTAATCTAAAAGGGACAAAGCTTACTGAAGCATGCACAAAGGGACTTCGTTCAAGCGTGGTGTAGCGAATTGGAAGAAAACGGAACAGCCCAAGCAGAAGTTCAACAGATACAGAGCTACTTTCCAAGATGTTCATCGGAATATCAAAGTCTGCGCTTACTTGCGTATGCCTTGAGAAAAAAAAATATTGTAAAATGTATCAAAGGAGAGTTTTACTACGTAAAATAATGCAAATAAGAAGCTTAAAATACTTTATGTAAAGTTCGGAGACATTTCATTAAAATGGAAGTTAATATATTAAATCATGTACTTGAGTGGCATTGACTAAATAAATAGTGTTATATTATAAGAAATGTAAAACAACTTTGTTGAATTAAATTCGTCGTTGCATTTTATACAAGGATATTGAATTAATGGTAACATACTGTTATTAATGGTTACATTTTTAGTTGTTTTGTTTTCTTTAATACGTGGCTAGTGACAAATCAACAAAAGCTATGCGTAACAGCAAAGAGCTAAGTTTGAAATCTCAAATGTTCCTCTTGTTTATATATCTTAGCCCGTTAATATGCAAAACAGTGGCTAAATGAAACTATAAAGTTTGTTTGTATTCCTTTGTGACAGTCTGTAAAAATATTTAAAAAAACAAACAAAACATTTTGGTAAATAACATTAAAACAATATATATAATATTCTTTTGCATGGTGAAAAATACCTGATCTTAGTGTAAAATGATGCTATAAATTTGGATATGTATACAGTTTTATCCTTCATTTACAGAATTTGTGTGACATTCAACTGAAGTTTGGCATCAATGCACATATTAAAATGCATGATTAAAACTAAAATAATCAGCATATTTAGGTACTGATTACTTATTTCTCCAGTCGTCGTCGAAACATATATCTTAAGTGTCCAGCAATAATCGGCAAGCTTTTGTTCACTTAGACAATGGGAGACCCTTGAGATTAAAATTAAGTTAAAGATATTAATTGATGAAATGGAAGAGGGTTAATTTAGAACAATTAAACTGAGAATAATAATAATAATAAAACCTAATCACGAGTCCTTTTGAAAAAGATGGTGTGTTTAATTAAATTTTAGAATTTTTAATTCCAAAAACATTGTAAAAATAGTTTATAGCAGTAAAGGTAGCTGTAAATTAATTAAAATAATTAATTTTACAAACACCTATTTCGCATTTATGGGCCAAAATAACTTTCTAAATAAGTATTTCTAAACTTTTGGACTATAACAATTTTACCGATTTAATACACTTAATGAAAGCAGAAAGATTGAATTTTAAGGTAACGGAATGCAATAAGTATTTATACAACTCTTAAATGCAATATTTAACATATTAAGTGCAATACGGAGTGAGCCGTATTAACAAACTATTTAACTGACATAAATTCCTAATAAGGGTAATTAAACGAAGAACAGCATATATTCCAGTTGAAAAGTAATTTAATTGCTTAACTATAATAATTCGAAACCAAACGCAGAAATAGTTTGGAATTCAGGGTAAAGCATACTAATATAACCACTGCATTAGTATTAAGAGGCACGTACAATGTGTTTCGAAAATTTAACGTAACTAAATGAATATGAAATGGAATCAACCGAAGGAAAAATTAATTAATCAAATCGTTTAAATAAGCCTTGAGCTCTATATACACCAATGAATTGGGGAAAATAAAAATCTAATTTTTCTTATTCTACATAGAAACTCCACTGTTCTTTGCTGTTTTGACAAAGTATATAACACGTCACGACTCATGTCGGATTACGATTGCAGTTCAGTAATAAGAACAAAAGATGGAAAAAAAAACAAGCAGACAGTTTTACTTCAATTTCAAAAAATTCCTTGTAAAATAATAATAATAACAATAATAAATTATTGAATAAATGTTGAAAATACCACCTGTCTTCCACGTAAAAGTTTACAGGGATAGTTTATCTGAAAAAGGTCTTTTTTTCTGAAAGATCTTAGTAAACATTTCAATCTTTTGCCTAGCCAGAGACAAAGACAGCAGATACATTTCTTGTATACATGGATGTAAAACCCCCACAAAATATCTATTCTTGCTGTTTGACAGTCAAATAGCATTGCACGGGTCACAAGATACACATTTTTTCAGAATCATTTTCTTTGAAGAATACGTTATTCATTGTGCTACAATTCTTCTTTGGATGCAGAATACCATTTATCTAGCAGCCAGTTGTGTATTGTAAATCTCCTCACATCCAAAATAGGGATATTCATCGACATTATTCACAAGTTTTTTTTTTGCCTTTCAATAAAATGTTTTACATACTGGTTTCAAACATTCGGCAGCACTGATTGGATGACTGTACAATTTTAAACTGAATTTCGCGTAAGCATTAAAAAAGACACATAAATAAATAAATAATTGAAAAATAATAAATAAATAATAATAATAAAGAGGCTTTGTATATCGTATTATCGTATCTAAAAAAGACATATAAATAAATTAATAATTGAAAAATAATAAATAAATAATAATAATAAAGAGGCTTTGTATATCGTATAAATGACTCGAAACTGAATTAAAGCCCAAATAAGTGTTTGTGATTTTACATGTACTACTTTGAGGTTAAACTGTTCTGAAAGTTCTAGTTTCAATGTCGCTTTGCTGATGACTTTTATCTTATGAACCATAATCAGCTTAGTATTGATGAAGTTTTATCTACTTTTAAAACTCCATACATTCTCACATTCTATTCTATTGTGAGAAAAAAAACGAAAAAAAAAAAAAAAAAAAACAACGGCTTCTTTAAAAAAATGGCATAACGTTTTAAAGCGTAATATCTTATAAAGTATGAAGACTTGTTATAATTTTTCATGTTTTATAGGTAAGTCAATCTTAAATAATTGCAGTTTAAGGAGTAAAATTAATTTTTGTGTACCCACAAAAGTAAAAATGTGTGATATTTAGGTATTATTATTAACCCAAATTTCACAACAAAATAAGCCATTAATTTTGTTTTCAAATAACAATTATTTTGATGTGAAGGGAAATTCTTCCCATTTTTGTTGGAGCAATTTTCCGAGTAATTTGGGTCATGTGATTAATCATTCAAAATTATCGTTGTGGTATTTCTATAAACAAGTACTGACTATTTGAAGTTGTTTTCGGAATTTTGAAAAATGTGCCTTTTTCACATGGGAGGTGAACAAATTATTAATGTTGTTTGTGGCATTTTCTTTCTTATTATAATTTAAAAGTCCGTACTTTTGTAAAACTATGCTTAATAATGACTGTTTTCCTAGTTCAAAATTACTTTAATGATGTTTAGACTTTTTTTTTTTTTTACACGAATAAAACGCACGATATACACTTGAATATTTAAAATGTATGAATTACTTCTGTTTTTTCTCTTTAAAATAATGTTGTTTTTTTTTTAAACAGAGGGTATCTTTAAAAAAAATACTTCATGTCTTCCGAAAGTTAAACAATTTTCATCGGGAATAAATTTTTATTAGCTATTGCGCTTCTTACTCAAACTTAGCAAAACCACAATTAAGACTTGTAAGCACATTACAGTGTTTCAATAAATAAAGGAAAACGTTTTGTTATAAACCATTAGTTCAAAGAAACTCAAAATTCGTTATGACCCTGATATACAGCGTATCAGTTTTAATTTTCGACCTCAAGTAGTATAATTAAAATTAAAAAAAATGCAATATTAAAAATGTTTAGCATAGGAATAATTGTATTATTAAAAATGCGTATATGTATGCTCATGGGGAAATGTTTATTTTGATTAATAATAGAAACGTATCTTAACTATGTCCTTCGCTACGTATAACTTCATAAAAAAAAACCATAAGCCTATTAATTGGGGACCCATCTTGTCAGTTGCAGGTTAGACTCCTAACTTCGCTCAGATGCATAGTTTCTTTATTTGTGTTGTAGATTCTTATAATAATTACTGCGGGACTTTCCTTGGCTTTTTAAGTCTACAGTGGAGACAAAAAATGCTTCTTTTCAATTAATTGATCTATATAAATGAAAAATGATCCAAAAAAATCGTGCTAAACTATAATTCAAGTTAAAAGTCAACGTAAATAAAGCACAAATTAGGTAGAAAGTACAGCAAATATCTATTTCGAGGCTACTGGAGCCTCTCCCGCAGTGCAAAAAGCTCAACACAGAACCTGTAAGCTTTGAGAGAACCTTTGAATGAAAATTAATATGCATTTTTCAGCTGAAAAATTCATATAAATTTTCATTTTCAGCCATCTTTTATAAACTATCTCATAACACATTATATGTAATGCATAGATTTATATGCAATCATGCCTAATGATTGTAAATTAAGTGGAAATTCAAAGTTTGAAAAAAATTGTGACCCATAGACCATTTTGAAAGTGTGTTAAAAATATTTTTAAATTTTAAATTTCAAAAGTAAAATATTAATTGTTTTGCACCATTTTTTAATGCTTTTAGATGTCATAAATAAACAAGCACACAAAGTTTCAGACATATCCCTAGCAGCATAATCTCATCTGCCGATGATCGGCCATTCATCGAAACCCGATGAAACTATCATCGGCCGATGATCGTACTCGATGAGTTCTCATCGGGAATTAGTCCAATATGTCTCATCGGCCAAACATAATCCGAGCAGCAAAATCTGATAAGTTTTGCTCGAAATACGATGAGATTTGGAGCAATTTACGAGAAGTGCAGTCCCGTGCCGATCAATTTAGGATCAATTTTAGATACTCGGCCTATTTTAATCGGGAAAGTTGATCGGAAGGATATCGCTTTCCGATGAAAAGTAGCTCATCGAAAACCGTGCTCGGATATTGATTGGAACAATATCATCGTGCGTTGCGGAATCAGTTTGAGAGGAATTCAATGATCGGCCGAGCAAAATCCGATGAGTTGATGCTACTTGGGATATATCAATAATTGAAAAAGAAAATATGTGTCCACTATAGCCTTAATACAATTTCCTAGTCATACATTTGTTCGAATGAAACATAGTTGATTGATTTTTCTTTTCCTGTCTAAATATAATTTTATTTTGAAACGGATCTCACACATTTACTTTTTTTTTATCGTACTTACTTTCATATTCATAGAGAAGAAGAATTATTTTCTAGTTTCAACTAAGCATAAGTTTTATCGAAATAAAATGTTAGTTTTCACCTGCAAGTTGCTAAACGCATGTAACAAAATCCTATTTCTCAAAAAAATATTAAAATAAATTACAAAAATAAGTATCTAAGGCAACGTTATTCAAAAGAGAAAAGAAGTATCTTCCATTTTTTACCGACAAAAGAAAAACTAGCATTCCTTTTAGGGAACACCTACACAAAAACTAATTTTTTTTACAATTGTCTTTCATATTTTAATGACAAAATAATTATTCTAGAACACATAAAAAGTATGAATCCAAGTGGCAGAAAAGGATTGAAAGCATACGCCTAAGAAATCTTAGTTTTTTTTTGAACAATAAGTATTTAGACTCTGTTACGGCTAATTAAGTTTACTTCCGCATTCCAGGTTTATATCTATACGTATTATGCAATTCATTTTTGTAATATAAGTAACGAAATATGTTTTATTCGTAGGAAATACTAACGTTGGAAATTTCACAAAAGGAAGGAAAGAAAAGGAAAAGAAAAAATTATGTTAAGGAAAAAAACGTGCTAAAATTACGCTTCTTTTAAAGTTGGAGATATATTTAAAAAAAAAAAAAACATAAGCCTTTATTGATTTACAGATTTTACATTGCACCAAGTGAATTCGTTTGTTCACAAGTTGCAGCAATCAGGATTCGTCTTTTGATTGGATTCGTATGCTTCCAAGTAACTAGGTTAAATTTTAAACGTTTAAGACAGACAAAATTGTAACATATTCATGACAGATATTTTTTTTATTTTATACTAAACAATCTGATTTATTTTATGGTCAGAAACGGTAACCAACTCTTGCATTCTAACTAAAATACAATTCCACTGAATAGTGTTTACTGAAAATTGTTTTTTTTTAGTTTCATCTTCTAACTAAGGCGTTGTATCTTCGGGCAGTTCAAAAAGTAATATTGTTATTTTTACCTGGGTAAAAGGTATTGTAGAATTACACGTAAAATCTTATTTCATACCATTTTAAAAATCTACAAACAATTTAAAGTTTTAAGAATGATAGATTTTAACGGGGTAATTAGTTATTATTTACCCCCATGAAAAGTACGGCAGGTGAGCCAAGGATGGCGAGTTTCCCCAAGGTAGACTCCAACCCAAAACAAGAACCAATTCTATATCACAAACGGCTGAATTATTAAACATATACAGGGTGTCCACTCCTATCGTGGACCAATAGCTAATTTCTAAACTGTTAGAGATAAGCATATAGTTCATTTAGGAAAAAATCTCCAAATTACGAAAGGAATTTTGGGTCTATTCAATGTTTTTCAAAAAATCAAATTTTGAAAGAGTTACGAAATTTAAATTTTTATACAACCCCCTAGTCCTATCAATCATATTTAGTAAAACATTCTTGGCACTGTAACGTTTAAAACTAAAAAAAAATTACTGTTCTACCACAAAAATTGACCGAGTTATGACGTTTTGAAAAATCAAGATTTTGCATTATTTCATGACGTCATCGAGAAATCGCTGAAGGGACCGTATGCGAAACCATTCAAAATTTTGATTTTTCAAAACGTCATAACTCGGTCAATTTTTGTCATAGAAGGGTGATTTTTTTTTAGTTTTAAACGTTATAGTGTCAAGAATGTTTTACTAAATATGATTGATAGGACTGGGGGGCTGTATAAAAATTTAAATTTCGTAACTTTTTCAAAATTTGATTTTTTGAAAAACATTGAATAGACCCAAAATTCCTTTCTTAATTTGGAGATTTTTTCCTAAATAAACTATATGCTTATCTCTAATGGTTTAGAAATTAGCTATTGGTCCACGATAGGAGTGGACACCCTGTATATGCAGTGTAAATGGCTGGGTTTAAAGAAATTACTGTGATCCATTGCCATTGCATGCAGCGTCTTCATTTTTGAGAAGGAGTAGCATTATTTCCAGATAACCTGTTAAATTGCTAATTTACAGTAATGAACTGTAAAATTGCTAGTTTCACAAAAAGTGCAAATTTGCTATTTCAGTTTATTACAGTGCACACTTCACAGTTTTAAACTGGAACCTCTGTTGCCAGTATTATACTGTTGCTTTACAGTATAAAACAGCTAATTTTATAGTAAAATTGCTAATTTACAGAAATAAACTGTAAAATTGCTAGATTTATAGTAATAAACTGTAAAATAGCTAGTTTTACAGTTTATTACGGTTTTACAGTTTTAAATTGAGACCTCTGCTGCCAGTATTAT